>JARJEC010061062.1:0-18630 GCA_030264575.1 Tachinus sp. AB-2021 | reverse complement strand
GACTTTTTTGGGCGTACCCTCCGCACTTGTTTCCCAATTCAGTGTGTCTTGTCCTCCCTTCTCCAGACCTTAGCTTGTGCGATTACTTCCTTTGGATTAGTTATGTTAAGCACAGTGGAAGATTGCATCAATAACAGCGGTTAACATCTCTCAGATATTATTTTCCAAACAAAACTTAAATGGCACACATTTTGATGTCAATAAATATATACCAAGGGTATCCGTTACTACTTTTGCAGAACTAGTATCGTTCAACATCATTTTTGAAAACAATACACACGTGTATCTTAACAGTATTTACATTCCCTCCTCAGTATAGTCTTTTGGTGTTATTGTAATACTGACCGACAACTATTAAAACTATTCAATTGTATTCACAGACAGTGAGAGACATATCTGTCTAATAAAGAATAATGAGGAAGCATTTTTTATTTCAGTGTCATTTTAATCAAGAAAAAAAACCGAGTACTGGATTTTAGTACTCGAATCATGTAAACAGGTGTTTTAGTGTTCCAGTAGCCATTTCAGTAGAGTAAAAAAAATACAGTTCTATTCACTCGCTTCTAGTATGTACTCGGTTTTAGTAACACGCGCGAGTTACTGGCATCGTGTAAATTAGTCTTTATTCAATGACGTAAGAAGAATACATACTTGGCACAATTTCGACTGAATTAGTTATAAATAAAAGAAACATTATTACTTAGACAACTAAAATAAAAGACATTTTAAAATGTGTTTTATTTTAACAAATTTGATGTTGATCTAAGATATCACGTACAAGACTGCAATATTTATTTCTGATTCTTGCTGCTCATTAAATATGAATATGGTTACATTGCACATGTAAAGGGAAAGCTGAACATTGGAAGTAAAAAGGACAGGATTGGGTCATGGGGTGGATGGAGGCGAACAGTGCAGCGGTACATATATATGTAAGGATGATTTATTATCCTTGTTTTCTTGAAGTGTGGCATAATCTGGGGCAGTCTCTCGGTAAGCAGTCTGTGACATACGTTTCCTTCGTAGCAGGATTCGCACGGCGGCGGCGGCGGCGGCATATGAATAATAAATGCATGCAAGAATCGATGGTGTATTTTTAAGGCACAAAGCATAGAGGAACCCATCAACATATATCCTCCTCGTGCACCGAGGAAACTCATTTTAATTACAAAGATTAAAAAATCGCTTAGAACGCGATGAAAGACACAAAGCCTCGTATGATATATGACAACTAAATGCAAATCCATGAATAATTCTTACCTATGTGTTGCTAGATAACTATTATAAATATGGGCGTCTACACGAGCGTCATGTAAATGAAGTCGACTCAGGAACTAATATATTTCAGTGTTTTAACACTTTGAGCGTTGGCCTGCCTGCAGCCGCTGTTTATATAGTGATATATCACGGGTAATTAGTGACTTACGATGTCAGATTTTGTTACATATCGCCGATCTCGCTGTAGGCCTCGCCTCCTTTTCACGTACACTGACGTCTTAAGTGCTCTTTATTTATTACTCTTACATTTATTTCCCACATACGTTACGATTGCTATCGTTTATTCATATATTAGTCGGGTATATCTTATTATTTATTTCTCCGTGGTATTTATTTACGCATCACCCATGCATTACTCGCGGCAAATGACGGACAAACCCCATTGTTTTCATTTTCAATTTTTACCGTTTTCTAAAAAGTGCAATATCTGCAAAGTGTGGGTGTAAATGAATAAAAGCAATATTATGAATAGTGCCATTTGCAGCATTTCTCCGTAGCGTTTATATGCGAGATTTATATCAGAGTAGTATTTTAAATTGGAAATTACTTTTTGCATACTATAAATATATATTCAGCTAGAAATGTAGATGTAATATATGTTGCCATTTATCTATTTCTCGATATTGAAATAAATATATTGAATGGCTGTGTTTAGTTTATAGTCAGATGTATTTATGAAACTTTTCAATTGTATTCGCAGTCAGTCTGGAGTCTGCATCTGTTATCGATATATTAAATTCTCATTTAATAAATATAGTTGGAAATGTTTTCCCGGCTTTTAAAAATACTTTATCAATACACACTCATGCACATGCCTGCATATTTATCTCGTTCCTGGATGTTTTATTATAAAATTAAAATAGGTTCCGCTCTATCAATGATAAGCTAGGCTCGACGTTATACTTGTATACGAGTATGCATGTAGTATGCGAATGTGTTCATACAAATAAAAAGCATTTTTATTAAATTTTCACTTATGAAGTTAATTATTTCAAAGCCTCAAATAGAACGTGAAATTTTAATTCCAATATCATAAATTTTTAATTTCAAATTACAATGCTATAAATAATTAAATAGTTTATTTCATTTTCTGGGTGAAATTTTATAATTCCATGGCAATATAAAATATTCATGTATTTAGGTTAATAATTTAATAACTCATTGTAAATTTATAGAAGTGGGAGTTGTGAGTGTAATTTTAAGAAATGAGTTCCCTTCCATTTTTCTACAAGCTCAACTTATGGAATATCACATTCCCGGTGCACAACCGTTATCAGTATCACAAATGTTAATTGGGACCTTGTCTGCCAACAAATAGTCTACAGTGGCTATGTATCTCGCCTTGTCACTGCCGTAATTGTAGTTATTGGCTGCAACTATGCCCATTTACTATGAAATATTGCTTGCACTAGGCTTGTCATAACAATAATTTAGCTAAATCAATTTAGTTTTTTTCATTAAGTTTACGCCATTAAACGTAATGATGGAAATTAAAGGATGGGTCAATAGCTGGTTCAGTTTGCAACTAAATCAGCCAATTGTAATTAGCACAATGGACGTTATTGATGTGTCACAGGAATTTGATATAAACTGAATAATACTCCGACTGAAAGACAATACTACTATACATTATGTATAGAATTTAATTACATGTTCTTGACAAATACATCCATCATTTATACACTAATACATTATTTTTCTCTTTAATGCAAATTAGGGATTAACGAAGGGAAATAAACGCCGTAATTTAAATGCCGAATTTAGTTGTCAAATCAAATTTTGTTTTATATAATAATTATTATACAATGTGTTTTGTGACGCCACCGTCATATTATAAATGGTATTAACTGGAGCCTAATTAAAGCGTAAATTGAGAATGAAGGCTAAAGTGTTATTTATAACATATTTTATAGATATTTCCAGAGCGCCTGTAATATTTTGAGTGCAGCTATATAGCCTCTGAAAATTTAATAACTTATAAAACTATTATTATTTACATTTTAACACGAAAATGTATTAAGGCAGGAAGCAATAATACTTTTAATTTAAGATAATAAGTGCGCCAAGGACAGAATTATTACATATTTAAATTGATATTTAAACAGATAATGTATACAAACAATTTATGTAGGTGTTTCTACATAATGTATATTTAGAGGTAATTGTCTATTAAAACTTTAATTTAATGATGGACGCTGCTATATGCCTGCATTATTACTAAAACGTTAGATGTAATTACATCTACACATCTGGTAAATTTATATTAACTTCTATATTCGATGCGCGTTCCAGTTTATATAAATAATAAAAATATAATCTTGGGTTGCCATGTAAGTTTATACACATTTTTAAAACATTTCAGATCTCCTAGAAGGATTTCTAAGTAAATAATCTTTGAATATTACTGTTATTTCAAACACGGTTTGTATATGTTTATTTGAGCCGGCAAAGAAAAGTAATTCCCGCCGCTTAATGTTTTTTATTAATGGAAAGTTTATTATTTTACGCCATTTCATTATATAATATAATACTTATTTCATCCCGCCTGCATGTCGCTATATTGGATTGTGTGTGTATATTTTTTATATTTCATTTCTATATTGTTGAATTTCGAATCGCATTAAACTATAAAATATAGGCAACGTGACATTAAACGAAATTTAATTAAACAACTTTTATATCCTCATAGCCATAAAAACTGTCGCTATTATTACAATGTAACGCGAAGAGATATAAATTCCGCTTATTTGATGGCAACATAGTATCGAAACATTTCTTCATTGCGCTTCAATTAATGATATGGACGTATGCCAGTGCTGATCAAAATATATAAATTTGAATTAAATATCTGCTGCACATACTCGTAAAACACCAGCAAAGTATTATCATGTTAACATTAAGTGGGTCCAATCGAATCAGGTTTCGTTAAATCGAAATAACTAACAAGATACCAATTAACAGAATTTTACAATGCCAGTGTGGAGGCGAGTTTTAAAACAAGTGCTGGCAAAATATTAGAGGGCGCGTAAAATACACATGAAATGCAAACAATAAGTGAAATTTTATATTTAATCAAGTTCTGAGCACGGAAGCACCGTAAAGTACAATTATCAGCAATTAGCTGATTGGAACTCACATATATATGGCAGTTGTGCACTAACACAATTAACAAATGAAATATTGCAAGAGGAGGAAGTTTTCCGATAACTCACTGATTTCGGAATGGATATATTTCATCTTTACACAAATAATATAAATAAATTAGAATTAATAATATTAATATTAATAATAATACCAATAATAAAGTTATTAACAACGTGCCACGTATTGGGATGAAAACGGCACGATTTTCTGACGTGACCGATATAGAATTATTGCAGAGTACAAGGGCCTAATGGACTCCGTTCTGAAACGAAGTAATCACATTAACGGCCATAATTACTAACCCCTTTGAGAGCGGAAATGCATCCATATCCTGTTGTGCATAGCGGCGAGTTTTTTGCTCATCCCTCCGCGCCCTGTGTTTAAAGCACATAATTCGATTAATTTATTGTCAAATTGCCTTAATGCGGTTGTTTCACAGCAAATGGCGAAAGCCCAGTACCGGAATTGTAAGATTTGTTCCGGATATTAACGTGACAATAGTGACTGGCAATAATTTTAACAACTTTTGTAGAAAAAATAATAATCGGTTAAGATTTTTATCTTGGCACCCTTGGCCGTCAAATCCGAGAGCGAATTTTCGCACCCTAAGTTTTCCGGTTGGCGTCAGAGTCGGGGTTGGCCAGGGTCTTAATAAGTCAGATCCGAGGAGCCATGCTGATGAATTTTATGCGATGGCGCTTCTCTCTCACTCTCTCTGTCTTTCTCTCTGTTTTAGTTGAATTACTGTAATTTAGGAAGACGTCGTCGTTTGCCCTCGCCAGATATTAGTTCAAGTTATTACTGATATTAACAGAGCAGTGTTGTTTCTTGGCCGTGTCTTGCACTCTAGCCACTGCAACTAACTACATTGTGTGGCGCAATGTTTAATTTACACATAATACTAATAATATCTGATTTATATTATATACATATAGAACAACGTATATTACTCCAGACGCTCTCAAATAATTGCGTTAGGTAATTGAGGCATAATAACAGCTTGCACCAAGTGGCACCAGAACAGAGCTGCTGACTTTATTTCTATATTTGTTGAGTATTTTTTACGAGTGCCCTCACAGATTTTAGATTACAAAGGTTCCATCAGACTTCATATAAATGATTAAGTGGATGAAATTGGCACCGGTGTATTGTGAATGGAAATTCCGATAGGGTGGGAAACAGAGGAAATGATTTGAGTGATCGGAGAATTGTGCACTCCTATATAATTTATTACTTGTATTCCTCACCGAACGTAAATCCAAACCAATAATGAAATCCGCTGTATGCAATATATAAATAAAATTAATAATAAGATGTCTTCCATATATAAGATATCCGCCCACTAACAAGTTTGTAATATTAATTAATAGGGAGAAGAAAGTTTCAGGCACATCGTGCGCGTTAATAAAGTTCAGCATTATATTATTTGATGTTGGTGGTGTGTATTTATAATATTTCTTTATGTGTTTACAATTCGTTACCAAAGTAGTAACAGTTTAAATAACGAGTGCATGTTCTCTTTATCGTCATTTATAATATGAAAGTGACAGTCTGATATGACTTTTAATATGGATAATAACATGTAGTACTCTCATTGCAACATGTTCTGGCATATAATTAACGCATCACGCGATATGCAGTCTCAACCTCATCTGTAAGTACGTAATGTGAGTAGGACAAATAAAACAATGAAAGTGTAATAAGCGGTTTTGAGGTTTAATATATTTGATATGAATAATAATTATAAGTAAAAAGAGTGCATTAAAAAAGCATAAGCGCCATTTGAAGGGTTGATCGATATCTCCCAAACATAAAATGTATAAGATAGTGAGAGTAATGCCAAGCGGGAGAACTCAAGAGAGAATCGTTTGAATTCCGTAGTAAAAGTTGTAAGGCAAGAGCTGAATTTCCATTATCAATGAACACGGAACGAAACGAGTAGAAGAGGAAGCGATTCAGCCAGACGAAAACGTTTTGTCAAAGTGGGCGTGAGGTTACGTGAAGCAAGGTCGAACACCCACGATATTTTCACCGAACAGCTGATCAGAACGAAACGTTAGAGTGGAGCAATGATATGAATGTCAAGGAAAAGTCGCGTGAGTACCCCATATGACGTGCAGACTGAATCTGGAGGATATCAACGGATGCAGTGAAAGTTTGTCTAAACTGCTCAATTATTTGTAAATAATTCAAGGAAATATTTTAGAGAAACGATCATCTATATCAGTCATCAGTAGTATGTATAGCTGCATTTGCGTTTATATCTATAGTTAGTTGCAAATGGTGGGATAAGAGAATCGGACTCGGCGGCGCATCTTGGAAGTCAATGTCCCGGGCGGCCGTCGAATTAAATAAATCAATTTCAGAGATGTTCCTCGCCGCCGTCTCACCTTACACAGTGGGTTACGCCAAGCCAAGCTAAGATAAAATAATAATGGTGAAATTATCGCCACGTGTAAACCTATTAAATGCAGAGCGTAATGAATGTATCTATAAACAAATCTAGGAAAGGTAACCAGGTGCTTTAGACGACACAGCTATCATAAAACTATGTAATTACGTATATACTTTAATTATTCATCGAAGCAAACTAACTATTGTATCCATCGATTGCTTTGCATCGGGGTGGTCCCGCTGCACATGCATTCTCCACCGTACAATACCTCTGAGTATGTATTGTGTGCATTCTACTGGATTATACATGGCCGCCAGTTAGATCATTAATTCATGCGCCGCGCTCCAGATGGCAGCACGTTTGTTGTTATGGCTATGTCAATAACGCGAACACTTGTCGCAGATTTAGGCTTGATTCTTTTATGATCCCGAATCGATTACTTATGCTCCTTAATACACGATACGCCGCGCCGCGTAGTAAAAGTCGGCGCGCGACATCAACCAAATAACCTACCACACACCGAATAGCAACTAGTAGGTTCCGTCCTGGTGTCTATGCGGAATACAAACAATGTGCTACATTTCACATTATCTCTTCGCACACAACCGCCGATACGAATCACAACTCTACTAAGGATATAAAGTACCCATCTTTTTACTTTACTTTAACACATTCAAATGCACTTATTTTATTTCTCTTTTATTTAAACTATTGCCAAATAATAAATAGCAATTATTATTTTTTAACTAATTAGCAAAAGTAACAAAATATCACAAAGTAAATTGCACTTTATTTTAATGTATTCAATTGATATTTACTGTTCTAGTGTTGTAACATTACGACACCGCAGTTATACCAACATAAAAAAATACATTTATATAACCGAGATTTGTTTGTTTGGTTAATTTTGATAGTGTCAATCTTATTTTTGTTAATATTGATTGATTTTCATTACTTGATGCAAACACATTGCACATGTGTTTGCATTTATGCTGTGTTGTATATTGATAAAAATATTGTAAAAAGTTTTTTGCCAGAAGTTTCAGTAGAAATGTGCACATTTAAATTTGAGCCATAAACAAATCGTCAAATTTACACTCCATCATGCTACACGGCTCGTAGAATATACGATTTAGAAGTCTTATTAAGTCATATACTAATATCTACTTATCAATACATTTAAATAAGTAAAAATAAGTTATAGATTCTAAAGTTAAGTTGATCAGTATTTTTCGCCAAATAAAACAATAATTGTCAACTTGGTCTCATAAGATCATTAGATCTAAATCAAGTTTGTTAATATTATTATTTGTTTGTTTTTAGTCATGGTAATAGTTGTATGTATCATAAAGGATAGTGAATGACAAAAATCTTTATAAGAAGACCTTCGTCTGATTTTCATTAAATTTGCATCTGCATTATTGCACATACAAGCCTCTTTACACCGTTATATTATACCTAGCCGTTGGTACAAGTAAGTTAATGCGTTAAATATTTTAACAACAGGTATTTATATAAATTTTGCAAACTATTTTATCGCCTATGCTCAATAAAATTTACTGAATTATAATAAATACAATATACACTGACTGGTCTTTACTCTTTGGGAGTAAAAGTACAAAATTTGCAATCATTGATTTGTAAAATAAAACTACTCCTGATAAATTATTGCTAAATGTAACTTGAAAGTAGCAGTTTTTTGAGCGACTATTAAAAAAGGGACAATGCAAATTGCTGATAAAAACAATGACAAAATTCTGATTACAAAGATCCTATCAAAGTAACATATTCAATTTGTCTCAACCTCGGGACAACAGGATTATTATCCACACCTCAGATTTTAAAGAGTTACTGTTATTTCATTTAAATATTTTGTGAAATATGTTAATAATATATTATAATTCTCATTTATGTTTGTTTTATGTATATTTAAGTATCTAATGAACGTGTAAAAAATCAATTAAAAAGATTAGATTATGTTAATATTGGAATTTTTGCATTACTCGTTAAATTCCGATTGTGGCTAATAGCCATGTTTCCCCAAACTTTTCATGTTTTCTAAAAAAGAAATTATAAGCAATAAACCAATTTTTAAATGATTCCAATCTTAAGACAACATTAAAGTTGTCTTCTTCTGGCAAATTTTCAGAATGTTACTCGTTATTATATATGAAATGCTTACAATAACATTACATATATTAGGTGCCTTTACACTGACGTAGTGTCGCACGCGCTTCAATCCATTCTGCGTTAATACACATTACAATGCATTTTTTTACCTACGCTTAATATGAATAGAAAGTTTATTATAAGATCTTTCTTAATGAACGAAATAATGTAAGTGATGATAAAAAATTAAATCGTATTAAATATTGCCAAAAATACTTGTGTAATGTGTATCGCAAAATGGATTTGGGTGTGGCTCGTGCGACGGAACGTTAGTGTAAAGCCACCTGTTTTTTTATAACCGTTCAAATAAAAGATGACGTTCGTCATATCATTTGCAAGCTGTATTTTGACTGTGCACAAACAAAAACAATAAGAGCAAATGAGTTAAATAGTTTAAAACAAAATAAATTTATTAATAGTCAATTCTATAAATATGAAGTTCAAAAACAAAATATGAATGACTACCCAATAAGGCACATTCCAAACACAGACTTAAATCATTCCTTCTATACATATATTCCATTATTAGGTTTGAGTCGCAGCAACTTATATTCAAAATCTGTAAAAAAAAACATACGATAGCAATGGAAAGAATACCGCTTATTAATATGGAAAAATTTTCTTCTCGTTAATTTCGGTTTTGATTTGAGAATCATGTATTGTAATAAGTAATAATAAATAACTTCAAGACAATCAAGAAATTAATGAAAAATAGTCCGTTTATTCACATTACATCCATACAATTCTTGGGAGTATTTACTAATAAGCAATACATGTCATATGTTTGAAAAAATTGTGAATGTTTAGCCTTTTTGATATTAGAACAAACATTTGCTGTATATTGAATATTAGAATAAACAGAACAGATTAAAAATGGCAAACAAAACTTTTAGCAAGATTTTGATTAGAAAGTTACAATTATAAAAATGGATTGTGAAATGCTTTATTTCTAGTACAGATGTGAAACTTAAACGATAGAAGAAAAAAAAAAAGAAAAACGCATAAAAACATTTGAAATGTAGCTCTGGAAGAAATTTCAAAGCAAGGTTTGGAATGAAGAAGTATTTTTATTCTTCTTTTTATTAATTTAACGTGGGAAAATTTCAGCGATCTATGACTAATCGCCGATGCCAGAGATTAACCGCATCTGCACATTTTGCCGTTAAATTAGAAATTCCAACCTAAATTATAGGATTCTTTAACGTGCATGTAACATTTAGACAGTATAATCTACCGTTTTTCTTCCTATCCGAAGGAAGGTGGCTCAATGCGACTTTTCTTAACCTGAAAAAGATCCTTCAGCTTAGAATTCCCGGACAATCCTAACCCGGGACCCCCGAAACAGCAGCTAATACTAACCACTGAGCCACTATTTGAGCGGCTAAGAATTAATTAAACAATTAAGAGCAAGGCAATAAGAACGCATGTACACGATGCAGGATGACTGATGTTCTAAAAAAAAGTGAAGTGAATTAAAAAAAACCGAAGAGCCGTCGTGAGTAGATTTAAATCATCAAAATCAATTTTCGAAGATAAGGTTTGGTTACGAACTTCACTTTTCTTACAATTATTTTGTTACTACCAGGTGACCAAAGCAACGGACGTCCTAACGCGACAGATATTTCACATAAAAGAAAGAGGAGAAGTAGAACACCAATGATGAAGTTTTGTTTATAAAACTTCAATCACAAAGATGAGAGAATTTATTTATAAATATTTATTAAGACTAATTTTAAACTGACTTTACAATAATGATTTTGGAAAATATTTTTCCACAATTCACTTAATTTTATTATTTATTTTTGTAATATTTGTTTACAAGATTTAAAAATACTTCTTTTTAAATCTTCTAATAAGTTCATTTTAGAGTACTATCTATGTTAAGTTTGTTAAACCTTATCAAACAATCTTTAAATAATTATTATATAAAAAATCAATTAGTTGTTGAATGGCTTTCAAATGTATTTCATTTGAAAGTATATAATTTAAATTGCTAGACAATATATGTGTGTTATTCTTATATTTATTTATTATTTAATGAGAAAATCCATTTATAAATTGTATAAAAATGTCATTTAGATTAAAATGTTGCGGAAACTATATCGTATATATATATATATATATATTCGAAAAATTTCCCAACCTTAATAGATATTTAATATTCTATATTACTAATTCAACTTTTCTTCAATTATTTATACCAGTTCTTCAGCTTTATGTTTTTTATAAGCAATAACAGTTTTTATTTTATTTGTATAAACATATAATGTGTCATGGTATATAAAAATAACAATTAAGTTACAGAAGATTTGTCAGCAAAGCTTCCATTAAAATATAATAAGTCATACACAGCTAATTTTAAATGGAATTGCCAATATACAATACTTTAACTTTTTAATGAATTATAATATATATACTGGAACAAGACAAAATACATATACAGCTATTTAACGAGTCTCTTTCTCATTTTTTATAAACAAATTATTACTCGCCGGAATCAAACCCGGAACCATTAGATCTATATAGCCACGGTATATCGGTATGGGGTTGTATCTTATACTGACAAATATTATTAATTAATTTGTCAAATTCGATTTGTTTGTATTGGTGTTGCTGCATCTCAATGCGACGCATCGATTTTACATCCTACACTTCAAAGAAAGAAGAAGAAGATGTAAAGTCGATGAGTATAATCGAGATGACGACCATAATGTATTAGCGTGACGCTAAATTGTCCCCAAGAAAATTTTACTTCAAAATATTTAAAAAAATCGTTGGTTGCACAGTTGGCACAAACTATTGAAAAAAAATCTGTAAAAAATATGTATCAAAGTTGAGTAAACATCCGAAATGTTGACAAATCTGTTCAAAATGTTAGGAATGTTACAAATAATAAATTATATCAAAAATATCAAAGAAACGGTTATAAAAAATACAAAATTTATATCAAAACGTTATATTTTTTGTATAGCATATTTTCAAATGCAGTACAACAAAACTGATTTTCAAAGCATACGTTGGAGCATTTGCTTGTTCTCGCTTGTTATGCCCAAAACTGTATCATTTCACTTTTAATTTTCCCGTAAAAAGAAACAAGAGGTAAACAATAAAAATAAAACTTTCTTATTAAAAAAATAGATATGCTCGCATCGCAGTAGCAAACAAATGTTAAAAATTTGGTTCCTTATTATATTTAATTTCAAATCATTGCAATTGGTTACATTAGAAAACGTTAAGATTTTCTTATTTTTCTTGTCATAACAAGACCTACAAATCAGTTTGCGCTCCACAAATTCATGATCTTATTATTTGTGCTTGCAGTAAACACGCAAATCAATCATGATTTTAATCTGCTGCTCCAATGAAATGCGAAAATCATTTAGGTGCACTGATGAGCTCTTTCTTATGAATAGCAAAATAATTGGCTGCATTTGATTGTTGCCGCTTATAGCAACGTGAAATTGGATTTATTGATTTTAAACTAAAATTATTTGTTAAATATGAATTTTATTTTGTATCATAAATTAAAGCTGAAAAGATTTAGTGGCAAGAATAAGAAATGAAAAGCAGTGATCAGTAATGTACGCAAACAAACAGTTTATAACCATTGATTTGGATCATCAATAATAGTACACTCAGTCAATTATACATTGTGATATTCTGCAAAGAAAACTTTCTTCCAACGCCCACCGACTTGAAATTGTATTGATTTTGTACAATTCATATAATGGAATCTCAAATTGCACTCATAAATCTATGCGATTGGTCATGAAAACTTCTTATATTAAAATAATTGTTGGGAATACTGTCTCTGATGTGCACTCGAATTGTGTGCCAAATTACAAATCGATACTTGCAGAACACCCATTTATAATTATGAAATTTTCTTATTTATATTACGACAAGATGTAAAATTTAATTGAACCCAAACTTCAAACAGAATTGAATAAATCATATTAGCACACACTTTGCAAATGCATCAGATGCATTTTGTGGATCGCATGTACACATTTTATTGCGGCATGTAATAAATGTAATGAATTGATTGTAAAATATTTACCGCGATTGTACCTACATCTATCTTTATAAATAGATATATTTAATTTGGTCATATTTAATTCATGTTATTGCACATGACACATGTTGAAAGCGCCGTTCCAATTTAATAACCAAATGGCGAAGCAGGTGTCAGGTAAATATAAATGAACGAAATAATATTATTCTGTATGGTATGACAATATGTTTAAAGGCCCGACAATTATTAGGCATTATATTGTTCGTATTAATAAAAAAAAGTTTAATATATTATAACGAAAGATTAAAAAAGATTAAACGTAAACTGGTTAGCTATTAAGCTATTAATATTAATTTCGTAACATGCATTTTAATTAAAATTTAATTAAACACAAGATGAAATGCCCACCGATAAATAATAACCGTAACGTTATGTAACATTTATAAATATTATTGGGTGGGGATCTATCTCGCGAGTCGTAATAATGAAATATTTGTCTTGGAAAAATATCGTCTGCATCAATTTAATTTATGAATAATGATAAATTAAAATAATTGAGTATGATGGTCTTCAATTAAAACAATTAGGGCAGTTGCCTTCAGAAAATAAAATGTCTGTACGTGTGTATGCGTCTGTGGCTCTGTGTGTGTTGCATATATATTAAATGTTCTTGCAATGCATGGTTTATAGAAATGTGCGCATAGGTATCGATCATGATGAATTTATGCACATAATAATATTAATTAAATTAGTTATATTGAACGAACACCTAACTTGACTATTATGAATAGGTTCTCATGATGCCAAAATAGCTTATCAGAGCCGGCCCAATGTTAATGACTCGGGATTTCAATTAAAACTAATTACAGCAACCCGGTAGACCAATCAATTGATTAATCATTTAATTAATCAACTAATTAACGAAGCAACGTAACTAATGCGTCGGCACTGCCATGTATTAAACTAATTGAATCCATGTGTAAATTTATTCATCCCAGGGAATGAGAAAGAAGACGGGCAAATTTAAAGGGAAGTAACAACTTACTTTGGAAGATTGTCTTTTTTATTATTGTTATGCAATTGTGTGAACTAAAACGGATGGAAATGTATGGATTTGTAGGTATAGATATTAGTAAACATGAAATGTATCTGGTTAATTTAATATAGATATGGGATCGGTAATAGATTTCAATAAACCATAAATTTAGTAGACCAAAATAATAATAAATCGAACTAATCACATCGAAATAGCAATATCTTGAAATTAACGAACCAGCATGGAATACACAGCGATGGCGAATTATACATAAATAACTAATTGATTAGCAGGTATCGTAGTGATCTAATAATGTTACTAACTAATCAGCTAAACAAATAGATAGTGCACAACCATAATTCACGGCATCATGAGAGTAAATGCTTGTGATCAATACGTATTGAATACGCTATGCAAATAGGTATGACCATAAGCAGTGAGCCAGGGGAGTTCATGTTCTGTGTTCAAGTTCGTTCGCAACAAGATGAAGCTGGGATGCTGGACATGAATGCATGGGGATAGTTAACATTGACACAACCCACTATGTGACATTGCATTGCAGTACAATAATTGCATATACACATATACATTATAGCGAGTACCGCAAACACTGCTAATGTTTGTGAGGATTAGGATCAGACATCAATGCAAGAACAACGTATGTGTTTCGTGTTTAGTTTTAAGCACCTGTGGTTCGCCGCTGATTTCGACAACTGAGCACTGATTCATGTAACGTAACCCAAAAGCCTAACGACCGATATGTATTTGAAAATTTACAATGTTTCCATTACATCTTTAATTGCACGGAATGCCGGCGGCTATATCCTCTCACCCTTCTTCTTCTCAATTTCAGCTCTGAAGGAATAAATTTAAGAAGAAATATAAAATTAATCGTATCCGGAAGACGTCTGAAGTGGAAGTGAGTAGGTATAATATTCTGTCGGCCGCGATTCTCTGAGAGGATAGGTCATTCAGCTGAATATTTCATCATATCCATCAATATTTTACCGTAAAAGCCGGGATTTTTTTAGCGAGAGAGGCGAGTGCGTGAGAGATAGAACCGAAGTTAATTTAATCTATGTGCGTCGCGCGGGGAGGATTCACTTTTTAGATCGTTTGTGTCGCGTACAGTTTCGATAAAAATTTTGCGATAACCTGTGAAAATTTTATACAACTACCGGAATTATTTATATGGAAGGGATTTTGCCAATTTATTGCTTTTTTAGATATTGATGAATTTCCTTTGCTGCTTTTTTCAACAGCGTTTATTCCCAGTTAATACTATTGCGCGTGCAAGTATTTACATACTCTCTGCACCGATCAATTTTTTGATAAAAAAATTAAAATTTTAAAATAGCAATACTTTTTAATATAAAAATTAAAGCAAACAATACCAGTCTCAATCGGAATACGTAGTAAACATTCGAATTAGTTTCATAATTAAATATTTCTACCTCGAGACTTGAACCACTCAAGTATGACGGTTCGGTGACTGGTTCAAGCCAATCGGTTCGGTTCCGTTTTTATTAAGTAAAATTTCTTTATATCATTTTACATTTATTTATGGATTTGCCCGAGCAATTCCAGCTTGAATTATAATATATGTGTAAAGAGCTTGAATTCCAAGGTCACGCTCGCTCTTTCGCTACAAGAGAAGTGCACCAATCGGGCGTTTGTATACATTCTATTGTATTGTTGATATTTTGCATTAATTCTGTGTTATTGTTTTCTTTCTCTACGTGATAAGTTAAAAATAGTATTAATATGTCCTGGTGTATGTTCTGGCCCAAAAATAAAATTGAATTATTGATTTCAAAGACAGATGTCTTAAATTCTAGATCGTGTGTAAAACAGGAGTTCCCAACTTGGGAACCAAAGTGTTACAAATATATATATTATAATAATGATTGTAAAATTTACAACTATCTGGCCTCCTGAACTGTAATACGATTATGATAGTTGTGGGAAGAAGATTTTACGCTGCAAAAACTGCAAAAAGACACATACTTACAGATATTTAGAAGAAAACAGCGTATTTACAGTACAACCAACATAGCGTGGCCTATGTATGGTATTATCGCGCAACGATAGAAATAAACGCATAACTCCAGAGAGGTCCAGAACAACGGTTCGCAAAATTTTGAAGTTGAAATTTAAGAGTTAAAATGGGGGGGGGCATTTCAAATTTTTTGCGCCCCTCCCTCCACAAAATTTCCTTTCTTACTTTTTCAAACCCGCATTTATACCAGTTGATGGCCCTTTTTTGACCGTCAACTAATTTCTTTGGTTGCTCTTCACCACATTTTTTGTCGATAACCTTTTTCTTTCGCTGTAGCCAACATTTTTTTTCATTCTCCCAACTATTGTCGAAGTCATTTTTTTCCTCGTAAACTAACTTTTTTATAAAATAATTCTGATCTGTAATAAATTTTCCTGCGACCTCCACTTTGAGAATCAGTGGTCTAGAGTATGCTCAGATATAAAATCAGCGATGGTTTCTATCGTTGAACGATAAGACTTTCCATAGACCACGCTATTGGTTGTACTATATCATAATTAAGTTTATGAGACAAAATATTACTTCAAATAATTATAAAATAGTCCTTGATTTAAAAGAAGAATGTAATATTCAAGTTGAATACTTCAGGGTAACAAGCCACAATCGCAATTTATTGACTAATGCAAATTAAAACTCAAATATAAACACAATCTATACATTTTAATCAATTTTTTTTACACATTAATTGGATACTCGAATATATACAGAACAGAATAAAAATTATGTTACTAACATATTTCATAACTTCAAAATTGCAACCCTTTTAAATTTGAAATGTGACGAATAGCCTTTTTGCTCCGAGGTCAATTCACAAACTTTCTACAAATATTCACAGCACATAGGACACGCAGAACAAAAAAAAATGTATATAATCATAAAATAGATTTAATTTTTATTATTATTTATGATTATATATAAAAAAAATTATTCTGCGTGTCCTATATGCCGTCTAACCCAACTACATGGAACTAAATTGAAGGACTATATTTAGATATTCAAAAGTTTTAATTATTAAACTTTGTCGGCCAAAAAGTCAAATACAAACCTCGCATTTACAGTGCTCCAATAAATGACGCACTCCATCAACCGTCGTGCCTCAAATAGTAGTCGTGCTGTAAATTATATCTTACCGCAATCAAATCTAAATCACTATTACCTTACTCGATTGATCGGTATAAAACTTTTACATTAATGTATACTATTTGTAACATTTGTAGAAGTTGTATACAAAAAAACGGGATAGCTTTAAGGCTCAACGTGCCTCGTCTAAAATTCAAATTTTGACTCTCAGGACTCAAACAATGGTGTATTTAATAATGAAAATTTAAAAAAATTACTTTCGTATACATATAAATAAAGGTATAAACTACTCTGCTATTAGTTTTCTTTAGTTATAAATGAAATTAATTAAATGATAAAAATAACATCATTTGAGAGCGACACCTCTGTTAACGGCAATTTATTGTGTTTTTACTGCCGTTGAGCATTGAAATCTGTCTGAAATACGTACGAAACGTCTCCTAACATATTTCACGTATTTAGGAATATTTAAATCTCTTTATGCACCAAAACAAGTAGCCTCCCAGATCATGTACCGCTTCCCGGTAAATAGCCCCTTAACTAAATAAATGTAAAATAAATATAATATAAAATGATTAATTAAATTAAGCTCAGTACACATCCAATTTTGACAAGCATGTTGTCTGCTATATTTACAGGTTATTTTAGATTATTTTGACAAACCTCTGTGAATAACAGAAATTTAATAAAAAATAGATTTAACTAAAGTTTTACTTCTGGCATGTGATAGCACATACAATTTTGGTGAGTTTTATAATATTACCTACTTTTAGTGATATTTTTCACAAATTTCTCAAACTTAAATTTTTTTCAATTTTCTCTTAAAAGTCGTATCTTTTAATAACATTTTTGACATTATCCGTATATTTATTATATTTTTAGTAAATTTTCTCTAATAAATCGCCTTTAGTAATTTTTTGGAATTATTTAAAATATTAAATAGTTATAGTGAAAAAAAAATTGTAAATTGACATGAACCTCAATTCTTTGTAATATTTTTTTGTAAGCGCCAATTTTCAGTATAAACTGTCTATTTTATTATGATTTCTTTTTTTCCTCGAGTTTTTTCAATTTTAGTTTATTTAATCTGCCATTGGTAACAAGTTTTTTTTAATTTTTCGAAGTAGATTTAAAGGTTTCTGTGCAAATTTGCAACTTGAATAACAAAACACACAATTATTTACAGTTATTTTTTAATTGTTATTTTGTGTATGTTTATTTGAATGTAAAAATTTGCCCAAACATTTAAAGGGGCTAAAAGTTTGGCAAATCGACAGCAGCCAAATCTGTTGAACTTAAATTTGTGACTTCACATCCACTGTTGTAAGACAAAAATATTAAAAATTTGTAAAATTGTAATACATAAAATATTTAAAAAACCGGTTAGGTTGGGTTCTCGTATTTTTGTTTTTGAATTTACGTAGCGTTCAATTTTGCGGTTCAAGAACATTATT
>JARJEC010061031.1:0-17067 GCA_030264575.1 Tachinus sp. AB-2021 | reverse complement strand
TTTGTGTTGGTTCTGTTAGGAATAATCTTATATGATTCATTCCCTGACAGTTTTTCCAGAAGTTATTGTGTTCCTTTGCAAGTTTGCGTTGGGTTATTTCTTTTGCGGTTTCGTGTGGAGTCCCGAATGTGGGATTTGGTCCAATAAATGTCCCAGTTGTTCCCTTTTTTGCTAGCTGGTCGGCCTTAAGGTTCCCTTCTATGCGTTGGTCTTTCGGTGTCCAGACCAGGCGTACTCTGTTGCGTGTGGCCGTTGTTTGTTCATCAGACGTTACATCGATATATGACTAAATAAATCGTGATATAAAAACATAGTAGTTTTATTTTTAATCTTGAAAATAGATAAGAAAATAAGTAAAAGAAATAGAAATGGGTGACCGTGTATGGGATACTTATAGATACAGGTAATACAAACAATATTATCTCTGCAAGTTTATGCCTTAAATGACGAGCAACAGCTGAAGGAATTCAACTTAATATTAACAGGCCTCTAGAAGAATTCTGAGGAACTATCAGTCTACACAAAACTAGAAATAAAGATAGACTATAAAACTACCAAAGACGTAGTTTATGTAGTATCTGATGAAATCTCTGAGTTATGCATAATTACTAAAACAATCTATTAGATGAGGTAGAGGTCAAGAGATAGCAAATGAAGTGTAATAAATAGGCTTAACGTAAGTGAAAACCCAAAACAAAGATTAAATAATAGCAAAGAATAATATACTGGTGACAGAGTTGTTAGACTAGTAAATACGTATTAACAACGCTATATATTTATGGTACAAGTGCGAGAATAGTTACTTAAAGTGCAAGGTTGTTGCCATGCAACTAGACGTATTCTCGTCGATGCACGGATGAAACACAATAAGTATTCTTTGTGGGAGTGACATTTATAGTATTTTATAATATTTGTAAATGGGTTTTTACTAGTGATACCAGAAGATGATAATTCGTTGAGCTAGTTAAACTTGCGTATGGCGTATAATGTAAAATATTTTATTTGTTATGTAAGCGCTTGCAAATAAAACTTCCATTTTGCAATTTTTTATTATTCATTTTGTTAATATGTTCATATTTATTACCGGTTGACAGCAAGTAAAGTGGTTGCAACAAAGTTAAATTAGTTTAATATTGTTGCGAAATAACACCTAGTAAGGTGGAAACTAAAACTTACGTGGTTTCCATAGAGTTTTTTTAATACATGGCGTTTACAAGTGAGCCACATATTTTTTATTGATCAAATATTAATTTCCTGATCAACGTACTTTTAAATTAGGTGGTTTGGGGTAAGTGTGTCACAAAATATCAATAATTCAAACTTTTAACATCTTAAAAATTTAAATATATATTAATTATAAAAATAATTGCTTTACTAGTTTGTCCATCTCATTTCTAATATTTGGTGAAACGTGTGGTTATAAAAATACCAACAGTTTTAATTTTTTGGTATATTTTTGATTCTAGGTAACTGTTTTACACAAGAGTAATCAAGTCATTATTTTCTCATAAGATTATATAGAAACACATCTGGGGAAGTGTAAATAAATGAAATAAACATACGTTTAAAAACTTTTCAAGTAGAACTTCAAAAACAGACATTATTATAAAATGTATAAGGCTAGTTTATATATAAGTACTAAGCTAGATGGCATTGCCGAGTAAATAAGTAATAATATAAACATAATTTACACTTGCCTCATGTTTACACTTACCCCGCAACACCTTGTCTTAAACACGACATTAAGGAAACCGTGTTTTAAAATGCAGTTTATATTCAAACAACAACAAAGTTTTTTTAATTAAGTATTATGAATTACGTCAGAAAAGATGCAAAAGTGTTTATCATACTGGACTTGAGAAATTGAGCCTTTTGCGTAACTATTGACGTAAACAATCGGAAGCACATAGCTCTGGTTACTCGTATTAAAGAATTTTGTTATATAAAGGTACAATTCGGCTTTTGAAATTTACTGTCAATTTCAGCAATGCGTGAACAGTGTTTTGGAAACTAATAAGATAAACTTATTTTGATGTACATGGATAATTTTTCACTCCAGCAAGGAACAAGCTTGAAGTACTGAAATTATATAGAAAAACAACTACTGATTCCGAAGATTACCGAGAAAGATAATTAGAATAGTTTATAAACAAGAATATTATGTAGTAAAGAAAAGAAATAATGTGTTTGAGCAAGAATAGAAAATAAAGTAAAGATGAAACAGTTCTTAAATGAGCTGTCCAAGGACTTATAATAGACATTAAACTTGACTAACAAGAACTACAATAATGACTGGCTGCAATAGCTGCCTTCACTAAAATTACAGAGTTCTAAAGAAAGTCAACAATTTCCGCAGAAGTTATAACATACTTGGAGATGTAAAGAAAGAATTTTGATCCACCCGATGCGGGGCATAAAAGATAACCATTTATAAGTGTTAACAGTTTAAAAGTATTGTAAAACAGAATTGATTGAGCATTGTATAATCATAATAGATCTACCAACAACCAGTGGACAAATGAGCAGGTCGAATAGCACTAGCACTAGCAATGGCAGTAGTAAGCAACATATCTTTCTATGATGCAGCACAATGGTAGAAGTATGTTGATGACGTTCAGAAAATAATTAACCTAACAGTTTAAATACTACAAATTACGAACAGGAGTGCAAATGAGAAAACTTGAAAATCTTAGAATAAAAGATCTAATAAAGCAAGAGAGCTACTTTTTTGAAAACAGCGAATATCATCTATTCATAAATTAAAATAAAATATGCAAGTACTAAACAATTATTTTGTCCATGACGATATACTAATAATATTTATGTTGCCACAATTACTTTTGAATTCTGAATTTACGGAGATTAAACTTTAATCACTTGCAAAATCATAAAGACGATTGTTATCTTATAATATAAGTTTTTTGGCAAACAGGAATACTACAAAGTTTTGACAACATAGTCTCTCTTAATTGATTTAAGCATCAATATGTAGATAACTACATGTTGCTGTATCAAGTTGTAATATATTGGCCTTATTATACTAATTACCTACTTTAAAAATTAGAATATTATAATTATTAAATAATTACTACATCATTACTCCATTTCGAAACAAATGTTTAAAAAATTCACTTCGGATGAGGAGCGATCCCATAATCTTTGGATTTCATGTCCACTGCTCTACCAATTGAGCTGTGGAGGTATCTCAATTGGCATTGGTTTTCTAATTTTAAAACAATAATCGCTTTGGTGTATAACAATAACACAGAGGGCAAGGTACATTTACAAACTTTTATCGATCATGCACTGAGTTTAACCAAATTTAATAATCTCTTGCAATATGTAATGCAAACAGTTGGTAGAATGTTTGATACGTGTGTAAAGCGATGACGGAAAATGTCATCAAAACTGAAGAAAAATGTAGTTAACCATGCAAAATGTTGTAAGTAAAACGGTCACAAGAAATGTTAAATGAAAATAAACTGAGAGATTGTGCAGTGGTTGCTTTATTTGACCAACATTTCAGTATCCTTTATATAGGTTACAAGAAAGGCACATAACTACTTTATTATTACTAGCAGTCGCTCAAAACACCACTCAATTACTTATTTTATTTCCTGCTTCAATACGATGCGGAAATCACTTAGGTGCAAATGAGCTCCTATGTAAGCAAAACAATTGCTTGCATTTGATTGCCGCTTCTAGTACCGTAAAATCGCTTAATTAATTTAAAGCTTTATAAGTACTTAAATATAAAGAGTGTAAGAATGCAAAATGTCAAGAATTGGCAGACATTGTTGCAAAATCATAAATAATATAACAAAAATAAAAGTATATACTGTAATGTTAAATTATTTTATATATAGAAATTTATTTGTCTTGCTGTAGGTATATATTTTATAGATTAAAACTTTAGTGAAATCTAATGCGAAATAAGTATTTAGTTTGTTTGATTTGATGCTACCGTATTTTATTTAAAAAAAAATATGTTGGAAATATATCATATTGTGTACAGAAAAATATGAAATTTTATAATGCATACAAATTAGTTAAGGAAATGAAAAAAATTCCATAAAATAATTTAAATAAACATTTAGTAGGAATATCATTTTCAAGTACAAATTAATTATGTTAATTGATAGTAATGACATTAAAATTAGGCTACAAAAAATTCGAGGTGTTAAATTTACACCGTGCTTAAAAAAACTAGTTTTATCTACGTCGAAAAATTACAAACTCGTTAAAATGCATTTTAATTAAAATAACACTTTATTTTTTGCAAAGTGTGATCGATCACAAGTTAATAAATAGATAAGAGAATGACAGTTTCCTTAATTGACTTATAATTTGTTTCGTAAAAATTATTAAATGAATAGCCGAAACAAAGAAAATAAACAAAAAATGGAAAGTGTTTTTTTTAAACTTATGAGAATCTGGAAAGTTTTATTAAAAATTGCATTATATTTATTTCATTTAAAATTTTTGAGGTATTTATATAGTTTTCAATATTTACTTCAATCTTAGTTAATTAAACCGGACGTAATATTGTATTAACGGTTTTATTAATATTGTAATTAATTGTGCAATATAAATTATCAAACCGGTCAAAAAATATAGTAAATTTTATTATTTTCACTTTAGTTAATCTATAATGTTACATTTTCTCAATTAAAAAAACAATGTATATACAACCAACTGTATCTATGAAAAAATAATTCGATCTTCTGCAGAAAGAGACTTCTACGCAAGAACAAGTGAGAATCTTATAAACAATTATTGAATTTAGCAGAAAAATAAAAAATGTATAGTGTATTAAATGCTATTATCGTATTAAATGGAAACTATTGGACGCCATTTTTTTACAAATAACAGTAAAAAATAGTATATTATTCAACAAACATATAATGATTATTCATGAGGATAAAGTTTACGACACAAGCCGAAGACGAGTGACGTAAATCATATGAGTGAATAATAGACATTATATGCGAGTAGAACCATACTCTCTTTACGACAATCTTATAATGCCTTTAATATTTTTTATTGTAAAATTTTGAATAAAGATTACATGGTCAATATTTTCGTACGATTACGATTGTCAACTCTGATTTTGTGGAAGAGGAACCGTTTTTTTTGTTATTTTTGCTTAATTTGTTTTTTTTTTGTTGATTGTTTATTATTTGTTATCCATGTTTGTCTGATTTGTTATTTTTACATTTTTCTTTATATTTTATTTGTTTCTCATTTGTTTCTTATTTAATTTGGTCTAATTAATTATTTAATTATTTTGTATTTATACCTTAAAAAAATATTGTGATTGTTGCACCAGTTTCAGAAGCCCGCGTCAGTAACATGTCTTCATTTTTTGACACAAACTAAACTTAAAAAAAAAAGTTCAATTTGACTAATTTACTAGACTAGTAGAAATGCAATGTGGAGGCGAGCGATACTATTTTTGATTGTGTAAAATTTTACTTGCACGATACCAACAACTAATGTTACGGTTTTGAAAAGTTTTGGCCTTGTTATTGGTTTTAGTCACAGATTCGGTTTTTGCCCAATATTTTCTCAATCTCATAGTTATTTATTTGATTCTGTTTAATGTTACCATTACTACAACAAACGGTTTTTTTTTAATTTAAAACGTTTATTTTTATTTTCAAACTTGTTTATAGTAAATAGCAAATTTTACAAATAAATATTTCATTATTTGATTAAGTTTTGATAGACAACTAAAGACTTAAATATTAATATAAGTAATATGTAAATTGCTTATATCACTTTACAATTATTTAATCTAATCGAATAATTTGTTACAAAGCTAAGACATTAAATACCAGATATTTTCTTCTTAAAACTAAAAAAAAAAATGAAACGTATAATTTTTAAATTCCAAACTTAAAATCAATCTACTTATCTCGATTTTTTACAAAACAATTGAAAAACATCATTATTAAGCAAAATATTTTATTTAGCAATAAATAGCACTTGTATCAAAAAGAGTAAAGAAAAAAACAATTGTAACCAAAATAACATTACTTTTACAAGTTCTCAATAAGTATGATGTAAGCTTTTGTTAAAGTAGTTTTCTTTTTGTTCTGTTAAAAAATTTGGTAAAATTTGTTCAACCATTAAAAATACACAGATATCATTTTTGTTTATAGACTCAGCAATAGCTGCATGACTGTCTTGAATATCAATTAAGATTTCCTGACAGAAGGCAACCTTCTCGTTGAGTATTTTCCGATGCATTTCAAAAACTTCGTAAATTTAAAATTCTAAGTTGTGATAATGGAGATCCACATAAACAACGCACTGTGATAGAAAAAGAAACAAATAGTTAACGCAATTTTTGATGATCCAAGATATAAAGCATTTTTTGTCCGTTCACATATATCTAAAGAAAATTTAAAAAAATTTCACCCATATTATTAACAAAAAGTTCAACACCTAAAACTAGACAACGGTACAATGACTGCGTTTTGTCAATAGCTTCTTGAAAAACATCAACAAAATCCTAACTTTATTAGTTCAATACTGTGAAGCAATGAATCTATGTTTATAAGAGTTGTCATTAACAATCTACATAATGTGCATATCGGGTCATTAGGAAATCCGCTTGCAGTTTACCAACAAAGTTTTTCAGTTAACACATTGTGTGGAGTTTCTAATGGACAACTATATACTACCCATTTTAATCTTACCACCTAATTTAAATGCTTTTTCAAATGCAGAATTTCTCAAAAATCATATGGAAGATTTGCTAGATAACAATACCTCTTTTGTATGACGTATCAAGATGTGATACTAGCAATATGTAACACTGCCTTATATTAAAAAAAATATTGTTGCGTAACTTGTGATAGAAATTTTAATAACAGATGGATTGACAAAAGAAGTCCAGTAAAGTGGTCTGAAAGATCTTCTGAGCTAATTCGACAGACTTATCTGTGGTAACACATAAAACAATTGGTTTATGCAAAACCAATAAGCTATATTAAGCAGCTGCAATGAAGATTCAAAACATAACAGATTTTGAAGCAGTATATGCGCCTACAGTGGCCATTTTGAGAACTTATTAGACTTATGTTATCTTTTTGTATTTTTTTTTGCTTAATTTTTGTTTTGCTAAATAATGTGTTTTTCGATTATCTTAAAATTAAAAAAAAAATAGACAAAAACGATATTTAGAGTTTTTGTTTGAAATTAAAAATATACGTTTAATTAAGAAACACCCTGTATACCAAAGCTTTATCAAGTAAAAGATACATCTATTCAATATACAATAACAATATTAATGTTGAAACATGAAATTGAATGATAATTGATTTTAAGCTTGTTAATTTAATCATTTTTATTTGGTCGGATTGGCGATGTTTTCATATATATTGAGAATTAAAGAAAAAACTAAGTCAGTTATACGTTTGAATCAAATCTATGTATATTAAAGTTTTGATTTGATATAATAATTGAAAATTTACATACATGAAAATATTTAATAAATGCAGTACCTAGTTATAGTACTTAAGTATTATAATTATTTTAAATTAAAAAAATAATTCTTTTATTTTATTTGAATGTTCTTTTTAAAGTTACATGAATTTTAAACTTTTTATAATTGCTATAAATTAATCTTAATAAATAAATATTGCAATTGTACTGTGAATACTGTGAATGTAAAAAAGGTAAACAATTGACAATTAGCCTAAATATTTTGTATCGAAAGTATTTTTATATAACTTGAACTTTGTTGTTACGTAATATTAATTTGTATACTAAAATAAGATTGTTAATAAAATAATATTATGATTTCAACAAAATTCTTCCGATTTTTACTTTCTGATTCATGTGTTTGTATAAACTAAAGGAATGAAATGAAATCACGATATGTGACAAATTATAAAATTTATCTTATGTATGATATTAGTTCTATAACAGAGTGAGTCAAAAAGCTAATGCTTTATTGTTATCTATATAATTATATTGTTATTGTTATTTTAATATAATCATTTGCGGTAACTGAAACTGTAACCGTGTGCGTATAGTTATTTATAGCTGTTCATTTAATATATGTTTATAGAAGTAATTTCTATGACAATAATATTTTTTAAGATCAAATTTAACATCACGCAAATCTATCTCAATTCCACTCATCGATTTTATATCTTCTGTCGTTTTTGCACCAAATGCATTAAAAATTAAACTTTGGCGCAAAAGAGAAAAAAAGTGTAAAATTAATGAGTGGAATTAGGTTGGAGCAACATCAATATAAACAAATCAAATTTGACAAGTTAATTAATAATATTTGTCAGTGTCTGATACATAACCCCATTATTCCAGTTAAATTTTTTTAAATTAAAGTGTTATAAAAGTTTTTCTTCTGCTGTGGTCCAAGCACACTTACATTTTTTTAGTTTTAGTTTCAATTGGTTTGCTTTTATATTTTATATTTTACTATTGTGTATATTTTTCTTTATTTTCTATTAATTCTGTGCGTATTTTGTTAATTTTTCTTACTTCTTAAGAAAAAATGTGTGCGTTATTTTAATTTAAATTTTAATTCGATATTGTCGTTTAATTTTGTTTTATATTCTTTCTTCAGTGTTTTTCTTTATTTTTTGTGTATGCTTCGTACTTTTATTTGTTAAATTTACGTTTTATGTTTTTGCCTATTTTGTTGTAGTTTGTTACATGTTTATTTTTATTAAATTTATAATTTAAATTATTTTTTTATCTCACTTTGTCAATTTTTATAAATGTTGTTTATTTATTTTTATAATTTTTTTTTCATATACAGGGTATTTTAAACATCAGGTTGAAAAAAATATTGTACCTCAAATTCTGAACAGAGTATAAAGAAAATATTATGTTTTTCAAAATGTTGCTTTGTTTTTGTGTAATTTTTGTGTAATTTGTGTGTAAAGATTTTAAATCAAATTCGAACACTAACCAGAATGAACCGTTTTAACTTACTTGAAGCGTTTTAACTTTCTAAACCGTATTTCTGAATAAAACTGGATCAATTTGGCTTTGTATTTTTTAATTTGAAATTTTTTAAATACCATTGCTTATTTTACACATTTTTAGTTTTTAATATTTATTCATACAAAAGTAAATTTATGTTATTTATTAATACATTTAGCTGTAGTTAACTTAGTAAAGTTTGTCGCACCAAAAACGTTTAAAACCGGTTTAAATAATTCGGTTTAGTTTGGAATACGATTTTGTTTTTGAATATACTGTTCAGTTCCGGTAGACAATAAAAAAATAGAGCGGTTTGCTTCTTCTGGATTTACTCAAAAACAATTTTTTTCAAAAATTATTCTTTATTTTTTGTGATAAAATTTTATTCCAGCCATAACATTTATTTATAAGTATAGTCCATACTAACATCAAATTGATTTATGTGTTCAGTCTACTTAAAATTTATAAAATGTCGTGTACAATTTATATTAATTTAATAATTCGAAAGCATCAAAGCCAGTGAAAATTTCTTACTGAAAAATATTGGCTAAAAACGGGCGAGAAACTAATTTAATTGCAAACGCCACCTTCCAACAGGCAACTGCCGCCAGAAACGTCGACTTGAAGAATATAGTTGCCTAATTTATTCTTTTGTATAAATTTTTCGCAGTTTTTAAAATTAATTTCATGTTTAAATGTAAATTGGAAAATGATAGCAATTTATAGAATTTTTAAAAATCTATGAATGTATACGAGACAATATAATTGCAGAAACTATTGGAAGTAGATTTTTGATGTCAAAGTGGGTGGTTGTGTACCATTCTTGTAAACAAATAAAGGAAGCAAGACTAACTGCCTAGAACAACCAATAGAATGTACAGGCAACCAGTATCATTTTTTGTCATCAGTTTCTACTCATGATTATTGTAATGTTGAATTGATTACTTTATTTATTGTCAGTGTATAACAAAATATAACTAAATATTGAAAAAATAATTGACTGATTAAACTTACCTTAGACATTATTAATTTTGCTGCAGTCAACTTAATTTGTAAACTACATGCACTGTCTGATGTGTAACAACGACTAGCTTGTTTTAATCTGACTAATACGATGTTGTAAGGAAGGTAAACTAAAAAGAATTGCTTTAACTTTGTTTATACTTAGATAATACTGATCAATTATATTATCTTAATGATTTTAGTTACATTTATATTTATAAGTTGATAAAAAACTAAAAATATACCGATACTTCCCAGAAAATGCGTTATATCTATGTTTATGTAATATAATTCTCTTCATTAATCATTTGTTATTATTATTCATATTCTTCGGACAAAAGTTATTGCTTATATCAAAATCATAATAATAACTACCATGTATTTGTCATATAATTATTAGCACGTTTGCTTTGTTTATATTTTTTAATGCATTATTTAACATCCGACTTATTTCTGTTCTCTTTTGATTTTCTTAGGCCCACTAAACGATTTTAGTATATTATATTAAAATATAATTTTTTTATTGTTTGATCATATAAAATTTTGATAGTCTATGTTAGTAACTTTCAATAATTATGTAGCAGCACTTTAGTGTGTCAAGCAATAAACGTGTGATTATTTAAAAATAGTTATTTACATAAAAATCAGGAAAATGATACATTACTGGCGAGGAGCTATGTTGTAAGAGTGTGTGGAGTATTTTAAGGCTCAGAGTCAATTGAGATTTTTTTGTTCAAAAATCGTAGTCAAAATTTAAAATGTTTTATATTATTCTAGGATTGTATTAAAAACATCAAAAATCATATTAAATTAACAACGAATTTGCCAATGTCAGATTATTTTTCATGATAATTAGATTTATGTTGGTATTAAATTTTTTAATCACTTGTAATTAAAACAACTACTTTAGTCACTAATTTGAGTTGAAAAATGAAAACATTTGGTCATCAAAATGAAAAAAAATATTTATTTTATTTTGACATTATTTATGTATTTGTCACTTGAAGCCAAGCTTAAATAGTTTTATTTAATTATAAAAAATGCTACCTATTCGACAATCTGTAAAGTTTTTCTAAGCTAGTGACTGAAATAGTTTCTTCACAGTTTTTTCGTAGTTCTACAAATGAATCTTTTTCATTGTTTATGGCTGCGAATGTTTCGAAAACGTTCTTAAGAAAATAAAAATTTGCTGTGTTTTATAGCACCGCAACAACTTGCTACGGTTGGTTATATCAATAACGTGTTGGAACCAGTCTAAACCCCTTACTTAAGCACGAGTAAATTCCATTTTCCAGTTTTGTAACGTGTCAACATTTAGTAGTGCACGTTGTACTGCACATCATAGAGAAAATTGAATATTGTATGAATTTCAGTACAGCAATTTTCTCTCCACACGTCCTATGACTTTTTGTACAGCAACAGTTCAAATTATTAAGGGAAATATCACTCAATCAATAAAAAATCAGCAAACAGGAAAAAACATAATGTAAAAGTGCTTGCAATTTCTTCTACAACCTAAAGTAAAACGTGCATTACAAAATGTCGTAACGTGTATTCCCCAAAATGCTTAAATAATGCTAATGTGGATTTGCGTTTATGGTTTGTCTGGTAGTACAAAGGCTAAACAATTTGCTACTAAGCTCAAATGTTATAGATTATTTACAACAATGACGGATCTTGAAAATTTGACATTGCTGAATGTATAAGAAGAGCGACGCACTATAGTATTTACACAAATGATAATTATTCAACGTATCTGAAATGTTCATTGATTATTAGCATAAATGTAGTACTAGTATAGAATAGTTATTTACATTCGAATGCGGTAAGGTATATTTTACAGCGCGACAACTTTATTTGAGACACGGCCCCGTAGAAGGGGTTCCTGATTAGTTGAAACGCTGTAAAATACCCAACGTATAAAATTTGTATTTGACTGTTTAGGCAACAAGTTTTATTAATTAAAGCTTGGAATATTTGTTTAATTATTCATGAAAATCTCACTCACTCTTTAAATGCAAGTTCTCACGCTTATATCAATAATAACTAAAAAAAATTACAAAATTTAATTTTTTTTTTAATATAATATGATAAAATATGATAATTTTTCTTCACGGATATACATCCGAATGATTTGTAAAATGAAACTACAATGCTGAATATAATTTATTTTAAAAGAAAAAAGTGATTTATCAAGAAATTATAATATTTTTGCTTACATTAATTACCTCAATTTTAATTAACTAAAATTGTTCGTTTGTTGTAATTTATTTTTAGTAACCTTTGTAAATAGGTCAAAGTTATTTGTGGTTTTTATGCAAACCATAAATAATTTTCGATCGGTTTTAAAAAGTAATTAAATCACTTTAATGCTTCGATGCTTCGCATTTAATTTGACAAACTTTATGCAATAATTAATAATATATAATTGTGAATAACTAAATAATAATTAAGCGTCAAGTGCATTTCTTTAAATTAAATAATTCTAGATTCATGTAGAATACATAGATTCAAAATATTTTAATATAAATTAATGAAAAATAAAAGTAAGTTCCAATATTTACTGTACAATAATCTATATTGTATAAATTTGTTTTAATGTTTTAATAATATCACAATGATTCAGTTATAAGTCGATATTTTATTTACAAGTACACGCAATACGATATTTGAAATAAGACGAGACGCTCATTCGAAATTATTTGTTATCTTTATGTTATGACACAGAAACGTATTAAAACTTATTAATAATATATGTGTGAATAATAATGAATGTAAAGTTATTCAGTACATCAATAAAAATTATTAAGGTTGTTAATTTCTCATATATTATGGATACCTAATTAAACTAAATGCATAACTTTGTTGTGGATGAATAAGCTATAACTATGCAAAGTGAATTAGTTAACATAAAAAATGCAAGACATTTGTTTCATTAATTTACCTTATCTAATTTATTAAGGATGTTTAATAAAATGCATATTTTATTTTTAAATACGAAAATAACGGAATTTTTCTTATCATAATACATATTATTATAAACAATTTTTGTTAGAACTTGAACAGCCTTTTTCGATTTTATTTCTGCTGGTCATTATAAGATATACTCGTAAAATTATTCTATATTTATGTTCACTTCATTATAATTTTCTAGTGCCGTAATTGCTTTTCACAATTTAGAATAATAAATCAGATTTAAGTTAGTCTTTTCGATAGACCACCTTTTAAATATAGCAAATATAAGTAAAACTCACTTTTAGAAAAATGGACACATGGAGTTTTTTAATTTTTAATTTTTATTTGTTAAAATGATATAAATATTTTCTTATGTCAAAGAGTCACTAAAATTTTGTTCACACAAATGTTCAGTGTGGGTAATTTAACAGAAGTTATTAGTTTGCAACTTAATATTAAAATGTGTAATTACATATTAAGCAACTATTTATATTTTAATAAATTTTTTTAATATTTGCTCTATGTCTATTTATCGGTTCAGGATTCTATATAATAATGAATCGCATTGTTATATTATTGATGCTTATTAGTTTAAGCTAATATATTTTTACACAATTTTTTAAATTTTAATTTTGTTATTGGAATTTTTATACTATAAATCGTAACATTTCGAATGTATCAATTGACAAAAATAATAATGATTGATTTATTTTCTTATCTTTTGGCGTTGGAAAAATACATTCTTTATAACAATCTTTTTAAACTACCAACATATACATTGTTCACACTTTTCTTTTTATCACTACCCTGGATCCATTCTAGTTCACTTCCAGTTCCTTTCAGTATCATTTCTCTCATCTCATTATATTTTGACAGTTCATGTTCTATAATTCCTACAGTGTGTAGAAAGTTATTGACTAATAAAAATCAAGTACCAAGTAGAAAATAGAACATATCCGACAATTCCTTTTGTTAAGTTTAACCGAAAAGAAGTTAAGTTATAGGAATAATCATTTCAATACTATTGTGGATAAGAAAATTAGAAACTAATTTAAGAAAACAGAAGAGCAAACAAATCCTAGTAAGGGTGTTTCAACTCAAAACTACCAAGATGGGGAGGAACAAAATATCACAGAAGACATCAAATTCTTAAAAAGGAAACAAACAGCAATAAATCTTTTAATATGTAACAAAGGTAAAAACCAACATTTGTAAGAGAAAGATGCAAAACATATACAGACAATGCCATATAGCAACTTGAGAAACGGCAGGAATATTGGGAGGCTGGACCAATACAGAAAAAGAATCGTTAGTTTGCATAAACAAATACAACACAAACCAAAACAGAAAAACTGAGAACACAAAAAAACATAAGAAATATCCATTGAGAAATATCTGAAAATCAAAACTTAACCTTAACAGAAGATATGCAAAATGTACAAGAAAAATTGAGAAAAGCAATACCTCTGGGTATAGAGAGAGAAAAGAAAACAAAGACTATACTGGTGGTGCAACAAGATCACAATCTAAATATTGTGAAGAAGAAAAAGATACTGAAGAATTATTGTGGGGTAAAGAAAATTTTATAAAATGTCTTCAAAACCATTGCACTTTTGTTGAAAGTATTTTTTGTACGATGCATATTTTTGGAGATATTCCAGTGGATAAATTAAATTGGGTATGCAACTAAAGATCTATCAACTATTTGAATATATATTTTTAAATTTAGGCAAATATTATTAGATTATAATTAGATAAATAATCAAAAATACTCAAACAACAAAACAATAATTTAAAATCATGTACATTTTTGCAGAACTTTTTTAAGCAGTTCACCGTCATACTTCTCACAGACAGATAGATTAGCAAGATTCATAAACCGCAGTACACTGAGATGTTTATTTAATTTGTGTAAATAAATTGAAATGAAGGAAGGGCATGAAGGAAATGAATAAAATTTGATGTCCTACGTACAAATTTTTGCCGATAGAAAAAAAAGGTGCAATGCAATTTAAATCGCATTGAGTATTAGTCATGGTAATCTCATGATGCCATCAGTAAATCTTTTTATATTATTGCTTTTATTAGCATACTTGTTATGAAATTATTCACGTTACGTATTCAATAGAATCTTAATATAACTGTTATAACTTATAATACATTGTTGCTCACACAATATCATCTTAACTCATACTCGATACTGCACATTTAGTGCACTTTGATTAAATTACAATCAAACTAAATGTATCTAATTAGTTAACTTTTTTTAAAACTTTTAATATGCTTTTAATAAAATGTAAAATAATATTTTCCCACTTTCAATATGTTATCATATATTACTGATTGGCGATTTTGATAGTCAACTATAATATTGATTTTAAATTTAAAGAAAGCAAATTTAATCCTACAAAAGATTGTCAATTTACCTCTGTAAAAATAAAATTGAGCCCATGTACTGTGTTAGATAATGATAATTGTCAATTAAAATGTATTATTAAAATATATTATTGAAACAAAATTGTATTCAACGAATGTTTAATATAAAATTATTTTAAGTATAGTATAAAATTAGATTAAGTATATCACAAACTATTTTATATTTACCTTCATAAATAGATTGACTACATTTAAAACTTCTAGAAGTAAAGAAAGTCAGTCATTAATTAAAGTTGCAATAAAAACGTTATTTTACCTTATTTATGCCAATAATTAAAACGTATTAGTTAATATCCCAATAGAATAAAATTTCTAAATAATTATTTATATAACCCAAAAACATGCACTTTAATGTAAAATTTGCAAATCCAATTTACACGTTGAATAATACCCATTTGCACATTATTAATCATATAATTGACAGAACTTAAATTTAATTTAATTTATACCATTTGTTATACTGCATTTCATTTTTGCAATGAATTTCAATTAAGGATATTCCATAACATCTAATTATCTATTTAAATATGATTTGTAAACAATAACATTTTAGCGGTAGTTCATAAATAAACAAAAAATTATATAAATATTGTAATAAAAATGTGGGCTAATTAATATTAGAAATTATAATAAAAAATAGTAAATGAAAATAATTAATTTAGTTGAAGTTATATAATTATTTGAAAAGGAAAACGTAAATTACTATTATATTTGCTTAAAAATTGTTATTGTTATTGTTATGTTAGCTAATACCAATAAATTTAAGTTATGAAATGATTTATAATATTACAAAATTTGTATATAAAAAATGAAAATAAAAATCATTTAATCAATTTAAATATCAATTAACTGCATCTGGGTTAAATCAAATTAATTGTTAATGACTTTCTTTTAATTTTAATAATCATTAAAAAATATGATATTGAATTAGTTTATGAAAATAAGGCAACTAAATCTCAGAATATTAAAATCAAAATTTTTTAATTTATTCTCAATCAATTATGAATTCAAGTTGTTTATTTTTGCAATTAAATAAAAAACATTTTAAGGAAATATAGAAATAAAAGTAATTAATTTAATTTTATGTTCATCTTTCTTAAACGGTCTATTTAATGTATCGACAGGAGACGGTTAATTTTATGCATGGATGGTCATTAAAAACATTGCTGTGTGGCTAGCTAATAAGCTGTACATTTATATTATTGAAAATGTATTTAAAATATTAATATTTAAATTAATTTACGTCAAAAATAATGTCAATGCTATTTTGATAAATGTAATTTATGCTAGAATTTGAAATTTTGTCACTGAATTTAGATTTTCTGAATATTTTTAAGAAACTATCAACAAAAAAAATTGTAATCAAGACTCGAGTTAAAGACAATTAATAATCTCGATAATTAATCGCTTTCATTAACAAACTTGTTAATTAAATACTACTATTAAATATTCGCCATTTAATGATTATTTGCAAAAAAATATCTAAATTTTTCACATGTAATTTTTTAAACTTTTATAATATAAATATAAGTTATTTAATGGTATTTCATCAATTGATTACAATAATATAATTTTATTGTTTGTTATCATTAAATGAACATAATAAAAATTGGAAAGTCTTTCCATTTATAACTTCGTTCTAAAACTAACTTCCTTATAAAACGGGAAGCTCAAACGCTTGAAATTTATATTGGTATAAACTACATTTAT
>JARJEC010060998.1:0-24398 GCA_030264575.1 Tachinus sp. AB-2021 | reverse complement strand
GACGACAGCGTTTCCAATATCTGGGCTGTGAGTGCCTGATTGAAAATCATTTGCGCAGATTGTTCGGGCGGATGCAGCCGATTGGTGTGATTCAATTGCGGCCCTTTTGTTTTCACTTTTGGCTTAACTTTTTGCGCTTGCACCGCATGCTTTCCAATATAATTGGTTTTGTTGGGGACCGTCGAGCGTTGCGGTGGTATTGTACGTAATCCGGCACCCGTGCGTTGCACCGCACCCGGACTCAAACTTTTAATGGTCGGCGGGGGTGCCTTATAGATGGGTTTCAAATGACTTTTTTGATGAACAGGGTAAAACATCCTCGGCTTATTATCAAGCGGCGGTTTTAAATATTTCGTCGCTCCGTTATTTCCAACGATTTTTTGCGGGAAAAAACGGTGATTTTTATTCAGCAGAATATTGCTTGGCCCAGGCGCAGTGTTGGAGCTGCCTCCCGGCACGACGACGTTCCCTAAAATTTTTACCTTCCCCGGATTCACGCTGCGTTGTCCGTTCGCCGTTTTTAATATCGGGCCGGTATTGAGGTTAGGGATTACCTGAAAATAAATGGGATTAATATAACACATTTTTCGGATTTAATTCCACTTACATTTGTTGTGGGAAACGAATTTGCGGTCAATAATTTATGCGATTGGGGCATGTCGGGCATCGGTATCGCGCCCCCTTCAGCGGGGGCACTTTTCTTAACAAAAACATTGTGTATGCCCGATGGCTTTTCCGAGATCGCAGCCACCGGCAAGCTTCCGTTATTATTGATTGGTGCATCGTTTTTAGTCTGCTCGGCAATTGTCTTTACAACTGTTATTGGTGGCGCGTTCACCAATGTAATCGTCGGCGGACTTTTCACGCTGCTATTTACCAAAGTGAAATGAGATGTGGTTGCTCCTCCGATGGTTTTAACAACGGTTATCGGTGCATTCACAACGGTGATTACCGGCGAATTAACAACTTTTTGTAAGATCGGAACGGCATTTTCTTGCGGTGCTCCGGCGACTAATTTCGAGACGCTTTTCGGGATCTCCTGCTGCTGTTCCAAGGAAGCGCCAGCGCTACCTTGTTGAACCGATTGCGATACAGATGTCTCGGGCAGTTTTCCCACTTGGCTGGGAAGCACTGGACTGCTGCTTTCGAGGCACAAACTCATGTCTGCGGGCTGTTCCTCCTGAACTCCATTGCGACACGTTGTTGTCTCGAACGCTGATGATAATGTTGACGATAATGGAATTGTGGCGATCCCTCCCCCGCCCTCTTTTTTTTCTTTGATACCCTCCAGGTCAGGTGTATTTCCTGCAATAAATCAGAAATATGAATAATATTTGTTTCATTTATAAATACGTTTAACACGTTCACGCGGGCTTGTACCATCAGCGGTACAAGATTACAAAAATTTTATTGAAAAACTTTTTCAAAATTCTGTTAATTTTCGTGTTATTTTGAAATAATTAAATATCGTTAATCAGCGGTTTTTTTGTAAACAAAAAGGTTCCGTTATTTTTAAATAAAAAATATATACGAAAAAATCTCTAGTCGCGAACTAAATAAGTTGCACTGTCAGTGTCCGCTTAACGGAGATTTCAGTGTATATTCAGTTCTTATTTATTTATCGTGTCCTGTCGATAAAAGATGTCGGAAAGCCATTCGGGAGATTTTGATGACAAAAATCGAATGTCTAAAAATTTGAGCTATTGATTTTCATATGGAATTATAATACGAACAATATTTATTTGATAAAGCTCAAAAACCTGCCAAGTTACAAATTACAGCACAAAGTAAGCATTTACTGAAATCAACTGTTTTTGCATATTCATAAATGACATTAACATCTTCGTTTGGCTTTCTAATTAAAAAAAAACATTTTTAGGGTTGCTAATGTTAGTGTTTCACCAATAAAAACAAGCAAGCTGGAAAAATACATCGGCATTCGATAATATAAAAATAAAACAGTGAAAATGAATTAAGTCTATGATGTATATAATTAAGTTTGTTCATTAAGAGTAAATTGCGTGCAATTTACAAACAGAAATGTTGGCATAGTCTAATTAGCTAATTCATTTGGTCGGTAAAATAAAGCAATTACAGGCCTGCTCTATTTTATTTTAATCCGCATTTCCTATGGTAAGAGTTTATAAATATAAAAGTATTACAATAAATGAATCAGTAATGTATTTTTGTAGAGTAAGTGTGTCATATTCAGGAGCAATGCACTCTATTTGCGAAGAAATAAATGTCGTGCTAAGTTGTAAAGAGAGGAGGAAATGCAATAAAATGTAATAATAATAATAATGAAGGGACTGGAAAATATGATTGCATGCTCCTGTGTGGTGCATCGAGTTGATCCTTATGTGTTGAGCGAGACGCGGGGATAGCGCGAGGGGCTTTTCATTGAGGGGGGTCACGGGGAGCTGTGTGTCCGAGGTCGCGCACGCGCATTCCGTGGGGCCCGTGAAAGGAGCCAGGAACGATGCAGCCTGAAGAAGAGCGCGGGGGGCGCAGTTAGGTGGGGGGGTACGGTGCGACGCACTGCATTGCACGATCGACGTTGCCGCTTCCACAGATTTCAACAAAATTACAGTAACATTTTAATTGCGTAGTAACAAAAATCCATACTCCTGCATATCTTTGCGCCGCCATTTAAAACCAATTGACACGCTTCATTTATTTATAAACGCAGCAAGCCCAATCTATAAAAGAATAACAGCAACAATAGTCGAGGAGGCGTCGCTATCAATTCAATTATTAAAAACATAAATAAACGAATTCATATTGTGTAAAATAATAACACGGAGGTGGCAACTGAGCAAACTCTGGGCTGTCATATATTGATATTGATTGTACGTGGGTGGGCGTGTGAGATGCACAATTCACCGCAAGTAAATCGCGTACTTATTATGATCAACAATAATTCGAATGAAATTAATTACAAAAATAACGCGGTGCCCATGCGAATGCGGATTTGGAGCAGTAGGTGAATTTGGCCCGATCAAAATGTTGTTTGCATTCCGGATGAAAATAGCCGCGATTACGTGATTAGCTGGGATATCCTAAACAGGAACTATTATTATTATTATGACAGCTACGAAAAATTATTATAAAATGGGGGGCAACGCTACTACTTGTCCTGCAAACATTGCGCGCCACTCAATTTAAATGACCGCGACACACAATTATTTAACTAAACAATGCAAATATCTCAATTAATTGCGACCTTAAACTTACACCATTAGAAAGTATCGCAATAATACATTGATGATTACATTTAAAAAGCAGCATGAATTACAAATTATGTCATGTAAATATTTTGATACTAATGTCATTCGAGTTTAACATAATTATCCTTATATTATCGAATGAACCAACATAACCTTTATTGGATGCTGATATATATTTCATAAAACACTGAAAGGTTATTCGGATTCAGCCAGGGGCTACATTTATATTTATGTTTATTTACAGCAAGCAGTGAAAGCATATATGGGTATTCTCGGCAATAACACTAATATAAATACACATTTTGCATCAATTCCGCAATGAGAGAGTAAATAAGTCAACGCTCCCCAAACGTTTCACTGCTTTGCCATCAAAAATACTGACATAAACATTGAAAATAACACGCGAATCCTCAACCCCGCGCTTTATTCAGGCTGCAAATGCATGTAATCAGCTTAAAACAACCAAAACTCACCTTAAACTAAGAAAAATGGAAATGAACCTTTCGATCACCGATGTAAACATAAGCATTTTTTACTTAAACTCGCTACGGCACGGAAATTTAACATGTCCATAATAAACGAAGCACTTTTAACTCTTTATTTCCACTAATTTCATATATTTCAACTATAATAACACCGTGTATTTACTCGAAGTATCATAATACATTCGAAAACATACATCTAAACTAAATATGGCAGCCATATTCTGTGGAAAACAAAGGAAACGTACCGAGAAATCTGTTCAATAGTCTCGAACCCTCATCCGTTTTCCGGTCTGGAGCTTGGCAAAGTCGGCACAGGGGGCGCTGAACGGAACCCAGAATCACACAGCAACACAATTTGCCACCATCCCATTGGTCGCATACGGCAATACCAACGCAATTTTTACACCGTGGAACTGACCAGGAATCTTGTTACCAACTCAAGGACACACAAATAACACAATTTTGACATTTGCTATTTTCTAAGCAATTTTTAATTTTATTAAATAACAATTACAAAAGGATTTAATTAAATGATTCAATCAATTTTTGCTATATTTATTCATTTACAAGTCTAATTCTAATATTAGTAACGATTTCAATAATTTAATTTAACTCGGTGGTGGCCAAGTCCATTGATTAGCTGGGGCTGTTTTAATTAAAGGTTCCCAGGGTTTCCAAGTTAACATCTTGCGGGCTAATAAGAGTTCGTTCTCTGCTTGTACGATGACTTCCTCGATTTGTCCGCAGCCAATTTGCTGTTCCACTGCGAATACATCTGAATTGGCTTTTAATACGTTTGCCCTTTCATTGATTACTTGCTCTGTGTATTTTCTGTATGCTGCAGTTTCTGGCATTTTTTGCAATGTTCTCATTATTTTACCATAAAGCACTCCAAGGGCGCGGTGTGGGTTTTTCGATACGGCCAAGCCAGTCAGGCCGGTGGTTACTTTTACGGCCCCCGACATCCTACTTTTTCATCAAAACACAATTTACGTAATATTTCGCTAATTAGGTTAGGTTACCAGATAAATAAATGACGGTCGATGTATTACGGAACTACCAACCGCTCTTATTCATTCAAACCTATTATTTCAAACAATTTTAATAAATCTACTTCAGAATCAACAATTTTGTTGATTAGCAGTTATTATAATAAATATAATACAAGATTATCAATATTGCTTATTAACATATTAACATTCCTTACAATAATGATTATTTTTAGCGAGTCAGTGTTGGTAGTTATCAATTTCAAAATAAATATAATCTTTGCTGCGTTTTAGCCATAAAATTGTGCATAAAATGCGAAATCAAGCTGATAACGAACGTTTTTTAAGAATCATACCAATTTTATTGAAAAATGTAGGTTCTAAATGTAGACAACTAACATTGCACTAGTTAACGTGTTTGTTTTAAAGCCTGTTATCTGTGGTGTTTAGTAAGTAAATACTTATGATAAAAATGGACTTATTTGTATGGTCAAAACGACCGTTTCATCAATTTCTGCAGGTTAGGTTAGCGTTGATTCAATTTTTATGCTGTTTAATATTCTAGATTCATTTTTGTGAAAAGAAGTTTCGCCTAAATATAGGCAACCAACATCACATTACATAACCAGCGGTGGCTCGTTTGTATGGGCTAAAAGATTTTCTTCAATTTTTTTAAGTAAGTTTACATTATGAAACTATAATACGCTTTTTTCTTTGTCTCCTATATATTGAATTTATACCAAAAATTTGAATTTGAGATTTTGACGGAAATATACGATTTTACAGTCTAAAAAAGTGATTTTTAGGAGAATGTCTATATGTATGTGTCTGTGTCACGTATAATTCGGTTTTTAAGATATCATTCTGAAATTTGGGGAATATGTCGGAAGCTCTAGTTGTATCGCCCAAAAATTCGTTTGGATTGGTCAAGTTGGCAACACTTAGTGGTAAATTTTTCTTCAAAAATAGCCATAGACGGCCTCGATTTGAGCAGAATAACAATTGAAGAAAGTTAGTTCCTCAATTCTATAACAATTTAACACTAGAAATTGATCTAAAGCAGTTTTATATCGATATTTTAGTACCTAACTTGTAAAAACGCAAAAGAAATTTTAACAAAAAAGATTTTGAAAATTTGCGAGAAAACTATGAAATTTAAAAAATAAATTAATTTGTACATCTCTAAAATCTGCATATTTTGGCTTTTGTATCTCTAAAAAATTACAAAACACAAAAAATATTACTTTTCTCACTACACTATAAGAAAAAATACAAAACCAATAGATGGCGCTTTTGAGATGGTAAAAAAACAAAACGTAACTTTTGTTTTTCACCATTTCAAAAGCGCCATCTATTGATTTTTTATTTTCAAATCAATCAATGTCAGTTACTGTCAAAACCCGCAAAATAAGAAAAAATGAATAAAAATTATATAAAATACACTGACCGGTTCCACTTTTACTTTTATACTATCCTCCACCAACATTTGCCAACATTTTCTTACCTTATTAAATTTTAAATGATTCTTTTTAACGTAAAGAACTGATGGCGGAAATAAATTTTTTGGGGAAAAATTTTAGTACGCTTTGCAACCTCTAGTTTTAAATTTCATTTCATTAGATTATAATGATAATAATAATAATATATAAAATATAACAATAAGTTGTACTAAATTACAAATAAAAATGATAATTCACAGCATTATTATAATAATATTAGGACGCAGTCATTAAATTTCTCATGGTTGTGCTGGCGCACTCTTTGGCCTCCCAACTCTCCTCCCAGTACGCTCTCAGTCGATCATCTTTATTAGCGCAAAACTCCCTGAAATCACGCAACAATTTTGTTTGGAAATTGTTATCAATTGCAGGGTTCGTTCTCCACCTTCTGCTGACCATGTGGTTCCAAGACCACAAGAATCCCATCTAAAAATAATCATTTAGTAACCTCAATAAACCTTAACGAAATTTATAAACTCACTCTTCTTGAATTGTCGTAATCGTCCTTATTTTTCCCGCTGACGTGTCTTGTGATATAAGCCTCGTGCGGACTCGGAACGACATCAGCGTGCACCGAATACCTTCCAGCCGATCGTTGCTGACTGATGGACATCAATCTGTGCCTCGGTTTGGGCGCCGGGCTAGTTACAAGTATAAAAACAGTGCCGGTGCAATGAATATACTGATGTTCCTGCGTGGCTGCCGTATTCTGCGGCTCCATCGAGCACGGAATGAATCCGAATCGCGCAACTATCGCCTCTTGGAATAAAAACAAACGATCCAAACCAGTATCTTCGCGGAATTCCTTGAATAATCGATCTTTTTCATCCAAACTTTTCGTGTTCAACGGTATGAATATCGGCCCCCTTAAAGGATCGGATTTGTTGGAATACGGTAACGCTAAGGGATCGTGCGGTATCGGCACCATTTGCAGGCCGCACGACTGCTGCGCTTTTCTTGCCCATCCCAACAGCTAAAAACAAAATTTTGTTGCAATTGTTTAATTATATTATATTTAATATCAAAAATCATTGAATAAAACGGGTGAATGTAACAACAGTTATAAACTAAAAATAATAAAATGCTTTCAGAAGTCAAAGCGTTGGTTGTGCTCACTATTTTACTGGTATTCATTTTATTCAACGATCAACAGAATCAATTTTGTACTTGAAGTTTAAGTCACAACAAATCAAAATATTTTCAAATAAAATTTAGTTAAAAGGCTCAAGACAGTACCAATTCGGAAACAATCGATCCTGATGATGTCAACCACTCAACGACCAATTCAAAAGCCTGATCAGGTCTAAAGACAGTCTGATACCTAGCATGACCCCACTCAACGCGATCACTTTTATTTGAAACATCGATTTCTAAATGAGTTCGCTTGTATAACGGAGCTAAAAAAATTAACGTTAAGTCAATTTGAGATTAGATGAAATTAATAAAATTACAATCGTCGAGATCGCCCTGCAAATATCCAGTATCAATATCTTCGCATAGAAAATGCGGAACTCCTTTTTCTCGATCGGGAAAACCAGTGGGAACACTCAAAGAATTTGATGGAACGGTCAATCCCCAATTCAAAGGGGGCCGCACTTCGACTTCGACCCATTCATTTTCGAAACTCTGTAAATCGCTTAGCGGTTTGCAGTAGTCTTTGTCATCTAAAAAATAATAGTTAATATTCTTAAATTTTGTCAAAACATTTTTTTCTATTTAAATTGCCGCCAACCTTTTTACAACAAATTACGTATTTTCTTAAACTTGCCTTTATCGACGTTAACGATGTGGTACAAATAGAAGCCGAATAAAAACGGCTTGGTAAAATCTCCAGAAGCGTGGCATATAAGGTTTTCTCGTTGTATGGCGATCAATATCTAAAAATAATAATTGTATATTAAACCAATTTAATAAGTTTGGAATGGTTACTTGTATGGCTCGTTCGAGCGTGATGACGCCCTCCATATTATTTAAAAGCCAATTGGCGGCATCGGCCGATACAAATGTGGCAGTCGGAAGGCTTTGATGGGTTGTGAGAAATCCGACGCCGGTGACGGGCAGTTTCATCGCTTCCAATATTTCCAAGTGAGTTGCCGACGATCTCAATATGGGTTCCTGATTCACACTAAAATTTATCAAGATTAATACTTTGAATGAAAACTGTTTTAGATTATTGAAACTTACCTATCTTCATTACTGTCCTGATTATCACTATTCTGATTGACAATTTCGACAGCAGGCGACACCCTTCCCCTTTCCATAACTTTCGATCCTGATCTAAATTGTGGCATTGTTTAGAAATCATTTTAAAAGAAAATGTGAGGTTAGAAATAAATGATAGTATTAAAATTTGCGGTTACGAAAAGAATTGATTACATGCATAAAATACACGCATGCGTATAAAATTATATTTAAAAAATGATAATTTTTTTGAGAATAATGCCTTTTTATTTAGACTCGCACTCACTCGATAAGTCCCGTTCATGCAACTAAATAAAAAATTAAATCAAAACATTTGTATGGAAATTTTCTAGAATGCATGTAATCAATTAAAAAGTACATCAATAAAAATCAGTGCTGTTACAAACCTAAGAGATGGTGCCACATAACGCTCAGAAGAGCGAGCAGTAGCGTTCTGAAAAAAGCGAGCACTTTACTACTGAAACGATCAATGTTAATGATAAAAATAAAACGGAAGAAAAAAAAAGATGTTAATCCAAATCCTCAACATGCATCTGCCACCAAGCTGCAAAAAAAAATCAAACTACAAAAAAATCAGAAGTTGTCACACCTTGGCCTCGGCCTATCCGGCAATCGGTTGCTCCCTAATCGTTCCCTGAACGGGGAATTGCATTGCATCGCATTCTGAAACATATTCGATTAATTCGAGGAATTACTCCAACGTTTATTTTATTATAAGTTATTTACATTTTCAATCAACTAGGATTCAAGCGCATTTTAAGCTTCGCACGCATTCAATTATTTAAATTGCTTAGGTAACCTAAAAAATTAAAGCCCGACAAAGTTTCAATTGAATTTTTTAAGTTTAATTTGTTAAACGTTAAGGGTCGAATACACAAGCAATAGATTGCGAGTGTTTACACTACACAATTTATTCTCAGATAAAAACTTGCAATAGTTTTAGTTGCTCGTGTAGTCAACATTCAACCTCAAAAAATTCAACATAACCCATAATCTTATTTTGATTTTTTATTAGATATACTAAGAACATAATACTTGTAAATATGCTAACATATTTACTACTTTAATAACATGCAGAGGTTGTTTATTGATCTAATTAAAAAAAAAAATCTACATTTTTAGGTTATTTAAAGTCGATATTGTTTCACCGCTTGATAAATCAGTAACATTTTACTTATATTTATTTATTTATTTATCAAACGTACTAATTTAAAACAAAATGTTTCAACGGTAAACTCAATATAACCTACAAAAATGACGATAAATTTTATGAAAATATTAATAACAGTCAAATCATCAAGCATGCAAACTGAGAGTTTGTACGTTTGTTGTTATACTACCACAAAAACTTTGAAGGTATTCATACATCATTTCAATTGTTAAAGTACGTCCTATCTACTCCGTTTAAACGCCGCAAGTAAACGCAGCAATAAATCGCACAAGCCACAACAAAATTTGTTACGACTTATCACTGTAGATAGAACGTATGCATGCATCTAGTGCGATTAATCGCTGCGTTAACTGGCGCCTTTTAAACGCGGTGGATAGACAGTACGTTTAAACTAAAAATCGGGCGGTATAAAGTAAAAAATTTTGTGTGCGTTTACCTGAAGTGTAATTACAGCGCTCATGCTATTGCGTCTGGGCTGAATCAGTGGGAGGTGCTGGCTAGTTACGCTCAATGACATCTACAACATGCACAACACACATGCAAAACAAAAAACTACTAAGATAGAGATAAGAGTTTGTTAAATGTAAAATATATTAATTTCTATGCGGATTGTACGGTTTTTAAACAACGAACCCTTGGTTTCTTCGAAATGCCAGGTCGCTTGAATTTGTTGATGACGGTCTCGATGAATTTCAGAAAACCGTCGACCATCTGCTGATGATCGGTGGCGCAAGGCATCGTGTAAATGTCGCAATGCGGAGCCCCGTCATTGATGCGTTTTGTGGCTGCGTTGTACAATGGAAGCATATAAACTCGGAACCTAAAAAATATTTTATTCTATTAATGAAACACAGGATAGCGCTGCTTCTATTATAGACCTAAACTTAAATCACAAATTACTGAAAATTTTTTTTTTTTTTAATTTGAATAAAATAACGTGCACATTGATTTTAATCAGCACTATTCAGTAAAAATATCGTAAGATATAAGAAGTATTTACATCCTTATCTCAATGACATACGTCATATTTAACTACATTGAACAAAATTCATATTTAGAAATGCAAGTATGACATTTATCACTGAAATTAGGATGTAAATGATCGTTAATTTTGAACAATATTTTTACCAAATAAGCATAAATAACCGATGTAATGAAAGTGTGTGTGTAGTTTTTGAATCGTGCCTTCTCTCGGATTAATTAATATAATAAACAAATTACCTCCAATATTTAAGAGCGTCAACAACTACGAAATCAGTATCCCCTCGGGTGCAAATATAGTGATCCAAATAATTCCAATTGTAATGCTCCAATTTTTCCGTGGTAAAAGACGCATAAGATTCCTCATACGTATCGTGATGTGGAGCATGGAAACGGTACCTGTATTGATAATTAAATCCCGGATAAGGATGCCTGCAAAAATAACGCTATCAAACAGAATAAACAAATCAAAGTGATAACCAAACCTGGGCCGATATCGAGTAACTGTAATTGCATTCCCCGTCAACGATATCTTATGAAACAACCGTCCAATCGACAGTAAATAAGTTTCCGATGTTTCAACCTCCGCATTGTGTTTTCGAACCAACGATCCGGCAGAACTGATGCTTTTCAGACCGCCTTCTTTATCAGGCGTAGAGGACAACAAAATCAATTGAAAACCTTGGGCCAAGCGTTGCGAAATCAATTCTTTGAAAACTTCCAGCGTCGTTAAAGGCTTTTTATAGATTGCACGATGTTGGGCGTAATCGGCGTTCACATCATCCGGCAGCAAATTATATAAGGAAACAACGTAATCAACTTGGAGGGCGCGCTTATCCGGGAAGTAATCGGTTGTAATGGGCAGACAGGCGGGTATAGTTAACGATTTCCAATCGACACCTAATGATTTAATTATTGTCAAAAAGAATCGAAATGATGTTATGCGTTAAATAACAATCGCCTACTGCTAGAAAGATGAAGCAACACACACTAGACAACGAAGCGGTAAGCATGCATAGAATGAAGTGAGACGAGTACATATAGTAGAAGTAAACACATAGCTACAGCCTTGTGCCCGTTAAATTATAATACCCCAAGTCCCAAAAGAACGGGATTATAAAATACTAAAGTACTACTTAATTATTATCAATATAATCAAACCTATTAGGATATCATTGACTGCTGTCGTCGGTGTATCGTCCAGGACCATGGAACAAATATTATTTTTATTGACTGAAATTAGGATTAATATCCCTATTATATTACTATCAAATTAAACAAACAAAAAGTAATGATGTTACGTGATTGTTCTGTGTTTCTGTGTTAATAGGCACTCTCACTCGTTCAATTTTTTTCGTTGCCAAAGCTTTTTTAAACCACCGATAAAATGCAAACGACAATGCTTTTAGAGCCGACATTAATGCGGGCGCTAAAAGGGTTTCCATCATAAACACACACACACAATGGTATTAAGCAAATGTTTCCTCTTTTTAAATATAATTCAATCATGATTGTTTTTTACCGGTTGTCAACGCCGGCGTCCATTCTTGTTCTCCCGTCGCTCCCCATATAAACGTGAGACTCTTCGATGGGTTCTTGTGTGATACCCCATGGCTGTGTGCAGTCGAATGAGAACCAATACGCTTCTTACAATCTAAAACGTAAAAAAAATTAATTGAGGTTATGTTACTCAAACAATAACAATTTTCAAAATTAAAAGAAACATAATTTAACAAAACATATCAAATTTTGAAATGTTTAATGGTGAAAGCTGTTTGATTTTAATAAAAATAAAATATGTATGAAATGCATCATTATAACCTCATAAAAAATTTGAAAAAAGCACAACCAACTTTTAATCATTAATGAATCCAATTTAAATTACCTTTCCAATAAAATTGTTTCACTTTATATATGATTACTAAACTTAATTGATAAATAAAAAAATTTAATTTAATTATTTTAATATAATTGTAGCAACGTAAAGGTTGAAACCTTATCGTTAGAAAATTCTATAAAGATCTATTTGAACAACTTTCGCAAAAGCTGCTACTTCACACCTATCATTTTTGTTGGTTAATTTATGCAATCAAAATAAAGTTAATGAACTGTGATAATACACACATTCTTGCAATGCAACACTTGATATCGATCTTGCTAAAAAGTGTGGCTGCACGGCTCCTCGGTCCGGTGTTGAGGAATCTTTGGCGTAATCATAATTTGGTGGCTCCGTATGCGTCGGCACGGCTTGATAATGATGTTGCTGGATCAAAACGCCGGTCGGACCTGAAATATAAAAATATTTAATTTAATATAAATACTACTGGGAAACTTACCTTTCGGAAATATGTGAGTCCATCGCCGTCGATTCGAAGTCAGCTTTATTGTTACATGCGACGGATCAAAAGGATTTATTAAAGCTCTCGATTCTAACGGTGGAGATCCTTCCGATCCCACGACCATTCTCAACGGCGGCGACATTTCCTTTTCTATCGTCGTATTCCAACAGGGTTTTTCAGCTGAAAACATTTAAACGTTGCCAACTGTTAATTAATTAAGTCATTTTCTCAAATACAAATAAATTTAAATTTCAATCATCAAAATGTTAAACTGTCAAATGTCAATCTAACCCAAAGATTTGTGTTGCAATACCTTCATGTGGTGATATAATCGGACTAATAGCCGCTGGTGGAATGGTAATGGGTTGAGATCGTTGAGAATTATCACAAATCGGATGTTGAATATCAGGATCGGACATCTTCCTCCTCTGCCCCTTAACATCATGACTATCAAGCAAAGTACCCGAAGTACGTTTATATCTGGACGTTATTCGATGAAACCCACTACAATAAATAAAAACAGCTTTAAGAACTCAAAACAGAAAATGCGGATTAATTTTACCCGGAATCGTGCACGGGATGCACTGGCGGCAATTGAAACACCTGCGCGTCGTATGCGTCGTAATCGAAAAATTGCGAATTGTGTATGTACTCTTCTTCGGGCATCAGTTTGCCCTTCGGAAATTCGTTTTCTTTATGCGCGTCGGCCTGCGGCGGAATCTTAATGCGAGGCACAAAATTCGAATACGCAATTTTTTTATTCGTCGAATAAAACGATAAATTTATCCAGTGCGGCATCGAGTAATCATCGGGGACGTTCAAATGAGTGTCTTTGTTATGAAACTGAAAATTATTTTGAGGTTACGTCTTGAAAAATTAAATCGATTGCAAAATATTACAAAAATAAAATATAAGGTTTAAAAATGATAAATAAATAATTTAAGGTTATGACATATACAATTGATTGAATTTTATTACATAATCCAAAAATAACTAACCTTTAATAAGGGAACTGCATGTAGCGGTTGTTCTCCGACGCAGACCAAATCACTCCCGACACCGTTATCGATAATTCTCTGCTTCGTGATGTTCGTAAGTTCGCGATCGACCTCAAATACACCCACTCCGGGTGTCACGACAACGCTGAGTTGTCCTGTCCTGTCAAAGCTACGATCTAAATAATGCTTTTCAAAAACTGCAAAAAATATTGTTTTTAAAAAGGATTAAATCAATTTCTATTATATGTTTACCGTTCAACGACATGTTCAGAACTTCGAGAAAATTTCCCTGAGCTGCCGTACTGTTAGTTGCGGTGGGGATTTCCTGCCCGGGTCGCGAATGGTATTCCAGCACCAGTTTTAAATATTCGGAAAATAATCTTCGAAGTTGGACGAGAATGCCACTCCAATCATCGTACCTTTCATTTTGCACCGCCACCCTTATAATGAAACGGAAATTTAATCACACTGATTAAAAATTAATGTGCTTGTTAAAAATATATGCATAGTTTATGATATTCGCCACCTTAGCCAATGCAAAATTTAAAGCATAAAATAAATATTTTAACATAACCTCAAAATAAAAATCGGAAAAAGTTGAAAAAACAATAAAAAAATACCTAACCTAACATTAATATAATCTCAAAATAGAAACTGGAAAAAGCTACAAAAAAAAATTAAAGAAGATTAGATCAAACATAACCAGCAAAAAATAACGTAAAACATTTAAATTCAAACCTATAAAAATCCTCGTAATATCTCCCTTTATAATCCTTCGACAGACACTCCTTCATGTGTTGAGGAAACTCCTCCAAAGTACTAGCTTGATAAAACGTCCTCGAGAACAGCACGATGGTAACTTCGTGATTGCTGCCGTTTTTCTTCCATTTCATGAAGAGATCGGCCAGGAAACCGTTGACGGCTTTCTCGAAATATAGATCGCCGTGTATGTCGAAATCCCACATTTCCGAACTCATTTGCAGGAAGAGGTAAACCATGGAGGTGGAAGATCGGAAGACCACTTTGGTGTCGTCCGTAATGACGCCGCAAGCCACCCTATCACCTTGCGACCACATCTCGTAGACTTGGCAACGAACCGCACCTCCGCAGAACTCAATTTTCTTATTCATATAGACGCAAGTGTTTGTCTGCAAAATTTTAATTTCAAGAATTAAATCCATTTCGACTCGGCTGCAACTTCACTCCATTACAATTATTCCATTGAAATGTCGAAAATGTAAAAAATAAATTCATTTTATTGGGCTAGAGTGAAATTAAATGTTTTTTTGTAAACATTTAACATCGGCCAAACTGGATATGCCACCCCAGAGGTTACAATTACTTTATTTTAAGCAATATTCACAAATTTATTGGAGTCGAACGAAGAACCAAAATGAACTTACCAAACTATTTTTTAATCTCCACATTTCAGACCGTCCCATATATTGATCTTTGAATGTAAGTTCTATCGAATCCAACGCCACATCGGCGGGATTCACGATGGCAACAACTACATCTTTGAATGCCCTCAAGCCGAACGACGACGCAATGCTCTGTTCAACACTTATTGTATCTAGAAAATGATTAAATAATGAATTTAAATGTACTAATTTTGATAACGTCGGTATTACCTTTGACCAAACCTTTAGCTTGCAGATCCTCTTTAATTGGTTTGATTTGCAGCAGCAATCGAGGATTGTCCTCCTCCGAGGAATGGTAAATTTCGACAATGTCACCGACTTTCGCATCCTGATAATCTTTTAAATTTATCAAGACATCCTCCTCTGAAATAAAAATATTATATTTGACGTAATAAAATTATATTTGTAGAAAATCGATTAGTCTAGTTTTCTAAATCCTATCAGGACGGCCATTGATTTTAGGCAGTTTTAACCTTAACAGGTTCAGTTGCAAAACAAACCTAGTTCAAGCACGACATTTGCGTTTCGGAACTCATCCTAAATGGATTAATAACATTTTTTATTTATAATAATTTTACAGGTTATGTTTACATATTAAATATAATTTTAATAAACAAGCCGATTGTATTTAATTCATATATAAATAGCATCTCACTGATATAAAATACAAATACAACGTGTTTTATTGTTCATAATAAAGCGTTATTAGATTAGATTATTTAAAAAATTATTAATTAAGCTTACCACTGAATGTTTTTTGATGAACGATAAGCCGGAACAGCTTCATTTTGGGCACACTAACCATCAGCAGATCTTGTTATAATTATGCTTTCCATCAACTCCCTTTATCAACATAATAGAATGGAAAATGGACTTTGTATAAACAAACAGAGAGATATTGTAAACAATCTCATTAGCATTCATTAATATGCAAATAAAACATTGCCAGTGAGATATAAATGTTCCCGTTGACCTTATGTCATAAGAAACAGCATATTTTGTAGTTTCAATGGAATTTATTGCGTGAATTTGTTCTGTTCATCGATAAAACACAACAGCGCAAAAGTTTCCTTCGATTTTGTAGGTTAGAAAATTTAGAAATTATGACTTTGACATTGACAGTGTGGGAGTGAAGATGTTTAACAAGACAGGGGCGCAACAAACTTTTTCAATAACATTTTCATTTTAAAATAGTGTATGTTACTTATTTACAGTTTGGATGCAACTGCAAATATGTAATTAATAACTTTAGCTATCTTTTCAGTTATTTTTTAAACTTTAATCAGTACGATTTGCAATGAAATTCAAGTTTCCATACAGTTTTTGCGTTTTACTCAAAAGTCTGTACTAGTTAATACTTAGGCATAAATTTACATTAAGTTGCGCATCTTTTGGTACTAGTTTGATACCCTTATTATTATTTTTAAACTCTAACCAGTACAATTTGCAATGAAAATTAACTTTCCGGACGGTTTTTTGCGTTTTATTCAAAAATCAGTATTGGACCCTACTAAATGGTTAAGTTTGTACTGGACCTTGTTAAATTAATCTTAGGCATAAATCTACATTAAGTTGCGCATCTTTTGGTACTAGTTTGATAGCCCTATTGTTATTTTTAAACCCTAACCAGTACAATTTGAATTGAAAATTAAGTTTGCAGATGGTTTTTTGCGTTTTACTCAAATGTCTGTAAATGAACATACTAAATTAGTACTTAGGCATGAACCTACATCTGCATCTTTTGGTACTACCCTATTGTTCAGCACCTCCACCCCCACTTATTTCAATAGAATTTTTTTTTTTAATATAGTGGGGATCTTTTTTTTTCTTTGAAGCTTATGTATTGTGCTTTCAGACTATGGACGAATGACTGATGTGAACTTAGCAAGCCAGATCCATTAAGCTTTTTTCCGAAAACTTCTGTTGCTAGTCTACCAGTCTTAATAAATATGATAATTAATCTAGAAACCAAGTAAATTTGAAAAGAATCTTATTAACAAAAATGATTATTTATAATTAACAAACATGTATTAAAGTATAAAATAAAATTGTGTGTTGCTTTGTATCTGTAATACACCAGCAAGCTAAGATTTATGCACCTAGTATAAAAAGGAAATGCGATTTTCCGACGAGTGGCCCGCATGACATTTTCACCCATGGAAAATATAGCAACAAGAAGTTTAAATGTGAATTTTCATTTACATCCCGGAACACACCAGCAAATTAAGATTTATGCACCCTCTAAAAGAGAAAAATATAATTTATAATAAAAATACTTATAGTTTTACAGATATAAAACAAACAATTTTATTTTATATTTGAATAAATGTTTATTATATTTAATTAATTATTTTTGTTAATAGGATTCTCTTAAGACTTGTAGACTTGGCAACAGCGCGCAAAAAAAACTGGATCTGGCTTGCTAAGTTCACTTCGGTGAGCGATTGAGAAGCTTCAACTTCATTCATGTCGCATCATCTGTTTCGCTGACGTTTGACGAATCTGTCAGACGAATCAAACAGTTCCATAGCATTTATGACGAGACACCGGCAAATTTGCTAATTCCTACCGCTAAAGATGAAGATTCCATTATTATTATGTTTTACATTCCTAATTTATTCAGCGCAAGCTGAAAGCAATTCAGACACAGATTATGCCAGAGCTGTAATAGAGGTAAGTATTGAGAGGAAAAACTATTGTTCCCATTGATTTTTACAATACAAATACAAAGCAAATTAAATATCACGGGTTTTAATTTTTTTAAACTTTAATCGTCAATTTATTCTTACGTAATTAAATAATAACAGAGAATTATAGATCTAGTTTTTTTTTAGTAATTAATTATGATGTAATTTTAATTTAACTGGTGTAATTTTTCCTCTAATCATCCAAATGCTTGCTTATTACTTTTTTAATTATATAAAGTTACCTATTGATTAATTTTATTGTGCTTTATCATGTAATATTGTGAAAGCTTTCAATATTTATGGTACAAATACTTTTTAATGGATGTTATTGGTAAAATATAAAAATAGTTGAGGGGAGTATGATATTAAATGACATTTATGGAAATGAAACTAATGTAATCTAAACTTATTATTGACAAGATAACAAAATTTCTTGAACTTTGCTTTTTTATTGTAAATATTTTCATAAAATATATTGGAGATTAGAATTAATTTTAGTTTTATATTTTAATCGGGTTTTCATTTATTGTCAGTATTAATTAAATGTCTGCAATAAATTCTATAATTGCTATAGACTCGTTAACATTATAGAATTTATTATAACCTCTACAATAATTGCTGATTGTTATTAGCAATCTGTCAGTTTGACAATGATTTATAGCTCATTCCATAGCCAACCTGACCATATAATTTACAATGGGTTTATTATGGAAAAACAATGTTAATATTGAATTTTATTTTATTTACAGAGCTGTCCAGGATGTTCCTTAAACCGCTTGCCTGAAGTGAAAAAATTCATATACGAAGACGTCCCGAAATACGAAAAGGTTGAATTCAAAAAAATACAGGGTGCGCCGCCAGAACTAGTCCTTTTGAACGACGCCGACGTTGAAATGGATCGTTTGAAACTGAACGAACTGAATAGGCGTGAATGCAACGACCTCCTCACCTCGAAAGGCTTCAAACTAAAAGAAAATGCCAAACTAGAACTTTAAATTAAGCAATGTAATATAAAATAAACACATACCACATACACACACACACACACACACACACACACACACGCACACACGATAAACACACTCCCACACATTTTATGTAATAATATATCGCACAAATATTTTTCTTTTTATATAATTTTTAATTAGTACGATTGTTAATTTTGAAACGATTTTTGAAAGCAATGCTTACTCTAAAGCTAACCTGTGATGAATAGTAGAGAAGAAACACAGTTTAATTTTTTAAATATTTTTTTGTTTACAGTCGTAAGAGTAACTAAGGATTTTAGAGTAAATAATTAACGATAGGTAAATCTAAGGTAATTACTTGTATCCTTATTTATTTCAAATATTGTACAATAATCGAGTAATTATTTTAATAAAATGTAGAAATATTATATTATGTAAGTATGAGAATGACCAATTGTTTTATTTATGTTCGATTTGAAATTTTTCGATGCCGATGCAATTATAACTTTACATTTGTCTTTCTCGTAACATTTTTACGGAATGTTTCATGATCGAAAATCTTGTTTTAACTATCAAGTTATCGAATAAAAGTGACATCCAGTTGTTCAAAACTGTCGGATTTTCTTTCTTTTTAAAAAAAGTGTAGTGACTGAAATTAAGTTACGTGTCCACATTGATTTTTTTCAATCTATGGCTGGTATACACGAGCAAGTCCATATCTGAGAGTGTTCACATTATCCGAGATAACAAAAACCGCGTGATGTGCCAAAAAATTAACCCAATACATATTTACCAGTGTCTTTTGTTGACTTTTTTTGTTATAAAAATTTGAAATTTTATTATATATATTTATAATTTATTTGCAAGTATGCTTGGATACTGGATTGGCGACAGTTTTGCTTTCTGTTGTGATTGTCCCTTTATAATATAAAAATATATTATTTTATGTTAATTAAAAATGAAATATTTGCCAATTTTCCTATTAGACTTTGTTGCTAACTTCAAGTCCAAATTAGATCTGCAGCCATCGTTGCCAACTACAAAATATATCGTCTGTACAATAATTTTGATTTTTACGTAATATACAATAATTATGGCAAGTTATAAGATTATATCACCTGAAAGCGGAGAACAAAGAACGTGAAAAGCGACAGTTGGCAAGCAGTCGCTATTATTGCTACCCAAAGTTTATGATTATGCAGTTTCTTGAGTAAGGAAAAAACTGCTTAGAATTATATGTTATGCTAGATTTAAGTTTGATGTTTATAAATGTAAAAGACATTGATATATGTTTGAATTTATCGCTACAAGATTATTGAAATGTTTACAATAAAGTTGCGCACAAAGGAATTGTTAATATAATTTTATTGTTATATCTATATTTGATTATTATATTTATTTTTCCTTATTATAATTGATAATTTTCTATAGAATATAACTGAAAAATTTATATATAAAAATTTAATTTTGTTAATTTCTCATCGTGTAGTTGGCAGCACTTTTTCAGCTACTATTCTAACTAAAGAAATTTATACGTAAATTTGTATGCGTAAAAATGGATACAAAATGGCGTCCGCATCTGTCATTTCTCTTTGATTAAGGTTAAGTGGATGGTGAGCGTGATCGTTTTCCTTACCATATTTTACCAATAAAACAAACATGCCGGCCGCAGACGATATAAAATCCAGCTGGGCTGACGAAGTAGAATTAGAAGGTGGATCGCTACCTCCATCAACTGAAGTAAGCATCATCTTTTTATTTTTATTGATATAAAAATGTAATTTGTTCCAAGGTACGTGAAAACGGCTTTAAAATTGTCACCGATTACAAATATGAGGATGATAAGAAAGTCAAAATTGTACGCACGTACAAGATCGAGAAACGGACCGTTTCCAAATCGATCGCGTTGAGAAAAACCTGGCCTAAATTCGGGGAATCTTGTAACGATAAACCGGGACCGGATCCGGCCACTACAATTGTTGCCGAAGAAGTTTACATGCAATATATTACAAGCAAAGAAGAAGATAAGCAAGAAGACGAAGGTGGAATTGAAAAGCTCAAAGGTATTTCACAAATTTAAATTAAAACAAGATATTAATGTGAAATAATTTTAGCGCTCGGTGACAAGAACGTGGTAAAGTGTCGTAAATGCAACGGCGACCATTGGACTTCCAAATGTCCATGGAAGGATACCGTACTCGCCGCAGGAGCTAAAGTTGTCGACGAAAAGAAGGGTCCAGCCGTCGGTATGTATACATTTTCATCAAATTTAACTATGCAAAACATTCAATCAAGCAAGCTTTGATTGAACGACAAAATCCAATTTAAAATCGTCAACAATAGTTTTTAATACGTTCACTGCGGTTCATACCCTCGAGGATTAGTATAACAGTAATTATTATATACAGACATAATCATAAAAATATTTAAAAGCCCCTGGTGCTACGTAACGCAGTCAAAGACAAAGTATGAATTCTACTGCCGCTGTGAACGTGTCAATTTGCATTCCAGTTTGATTTCAATATTTTGATCATAAAATAAATTGCAACTAAAGCATATTTATAACCTCAATTATGGAATTGCATTAAATTTGTCTTTGTAAACTACAAATTGTTTAATTTTAGGAGGTCCATCGGCTCCCGGAGATCCGGCCAAACCGACCGGCTCCAAATACGTTCCGCCATCGATGCGTGAAGGTGCGGCGAAACGATCAGACAATCCGAATATGCCACGCCGCGATGACGCTACCGCCATTAGAATATCCAATCTCTCCGAATCCACCACGGAAACCGATCTTGAAGATTTGGTCAGGCCATTCGGACCTCTGCAGAAATTGTACCTCGCCAAGGACAAACAGACCGGTTGCTGCAAGGGCTTCGCTTACATTCATTTCAAGTTCCGCAACGATGCGGCCAAAGCGATTACTTGTTTGGACGGATACGGTTACGATCATTTGATTCTGATCGCCGATTGGTCGAAACCGCCCGTTCACTCAAATCAGTGATGTGGTCGGTTTTACGTTGAAATCAATTTTTTTCTATTATTATAATAAATGGATATAACACATTATAATGCGTTTTTATTTTCTTAACCTGGAATTTGACAAAAATACTCCTTTTTTTTTAGGTTTGGTTAGTAACTGAAATATTTAATAATACATAATCTGCCAAAAACAATTATTTGACATTTTTTTAGGCAAGATTTGGTAGAATGACAAAAATTATAATTTTTTAATAATTTTTCTGATTGTTAAGTTAAAAATATTGCTTCAAACTGTTGTTTTTTGTTACGGTTCAATTAAAAATAAAATTGGTTTGGTTACGGGTTAACGTTTCAAAAACTATCTGTTTTCTGACTGCTGGAAGGAATATCGTTATTAAAATTATTAGGTTAGGTTGGCTTTGAAAAAGTTTCGTTGATACAAATTTCAAACTAAAAGGTTGCTGTGCTAATCTCGGGTTTCCACCAAACAGACAAGGGATGAGAAATACACCAAAAATATTTGATGTACCGCTTCCGATCGGGACACGAAATATAGAAATTTTTAATGTTGTTGCTTTTAACATAAGTTGCTGTTTTATTGGTTTAGTGGAAAAGCATAGTTACAAGCAATAATTCTGCATTTGTAACTTTCATTTGGATATAACTTGGTCCGATTTGTGCAAACCCACACCAATTAGTTGTATATAAGTCCGCCATCATAGACTGGTAAATGGAAGAAGTTTTCGCGCAATGATAGAAATAAACATAAAAAGAGAAAGGTAAAGTGTATAGGCCTAGCTATGTTATTATATCAGTTCATGACCTGTCAAGAATAATCTCGTAAAATGCAAGTTGAACAAATCTAAACTTAAAACAGCAATTTTTTTATATTAAAAAAAAAACAAAGATAATAAAACAATGTAATTAGTTTATTTAAATAAATGATTGATAAAATCTGTTGGTCTCGGCTTGTAATTATAATAAATAATCAATTCTTCAGTTGATTAAAGATAAAATATTGATTATACTAAAATGAAGGTTAGAATTTCTTTATTTTCATAAAAAATCAACATTACTTTTGTTATTGATCATTGCTCTCAACCTTGAAATAATTATTATGAATATGATCATTCATGAATTAACAATCTTTTGGTAAATAACGAATAAATAAGGTTACTAATTACAATAAATAATCAAATATTCTCCCGTTGATTAAAGATAAGAACATTATTGATTCCACTTAAAGCAAATGAAGATTAGAATTGGTTGGATTAGAATTTTTTTCATAAAAAAAAACAACATTACTCTCAACCTTGAAATAGTTAATTATAAATTTTATGATCAACAATGTTTTGGTAAACAAATAGCGAATAAACAATTATTATTATTATTGCATCGAAATAAACGTTTGTCTCGTGCACTTTTTTCCTTGGAAAAACGCCTTTCCCAATTACGAAATCAACAGAAATTGCACAAATTTGTGTCATTGATTATACTTTCAAATGACGCAATTTAATTGCGCCGATTGCGTTATTTTGTAGACTCGAGAGCGAGAAGAAAAAAATGTAGACGACAACCGCGCTTTATTATTATTGACAGAAAAATAATTGTATGGCAACAATGTTCCCATGACATGTCGTTATCATCTGATTTAACACGAATATTCTAACAAATTGCAAATAACTGCGCAAATTTCCAATTGAAAACTAAATGTGAGGAGACACCGATTCAAAAAATCCGATTAAAGTAAGTCCGCTATTTTGTTTTTTTTCCCAAATTTCCCAAGCACACGTCAGTTTGTTGATATGTCAAAATTTAATGGAAATTTATGTAGGGAATTATGTTAATTTTTAATTAATCGAAAATAAATTATAAGATGTCAGCAAGTACGAGCGAAGGCCCTCAAGTGAAACCGCCGAATGGGGGTGGTTCCGGAGCGACGGATGGCGAAGAAACCAAAGATGAACGGACTTTCGAATGCAATATATGTTTAGATACTGCCAGAGATGCTGTTGTTAGTATGTGCGGCCACTTATTCTGGTAAGTAAAATTCCATTGGGAAATATCCTTATTGAAATCTTAATGTTCTAGTTGGCCTTGTCTGCATCAATGGTTAGAAACCCGACCTAACAGACAGGTGTGTCCAGTTTGCAAGGCAGCTATTAATCGGGAAAAAGTGGTGCCGTTATACGGAAGGGGTAGCACCAACCAACAGGATCCTAGAGAAAAATTTCCGCCTAGACCGGCCGGACAACGGACCGAACCTGAAACCGGTTCGCATTTCAACGGTGAGTACATATATTTTATTCCAATTGTTTCGCAACATATGGTAAGTTTTTGTTTGCGAAAATTTACTCGAATTGATAAAAAGGTGCAATTAAATATTGCATTCAAATGCTAATTATGTCATTGGTAGATGGACTCTTGCAGTGTTGCCAGTTGTAATGAA
>JARJEC010060970.1:0-15788 GCA_030264575.1 Tachinus sp. AB-2021 | reverse complement strand
TTTGTTGTCTGTTAAGATTAAAATCCAATTTATTAGAGTTTTGCAACCTTAGAAATCATTACGAAGCGTGTGTTGTTGCATAACAGAAATATTCTTAATATGTGCATGTTCATCATCGCGGCGGATTTATTATGCACAAGGTTTTATTTCTTTTAAAGTGTTAATTATAAACCGTATTCCGTGAAGACGGAATTGTCCTTGGTTGCATATCAAATTTTGTCTCTCTCTATCTCATTTCCAACAATTTATTGTTATTTATACTTTTTTTCAATATAACTTTCCAATTTTATTGGGTTACTTTATAGTCGGGTGGACCTTGAAGCGCTGTGGGAAGTGTGCGAACCACTATTTATAGAAACGAACCATCGAAAGCAAATCTATTTTAAAACGTTTCGTAGGATTTATCAAAATTTCAGCAAAAAAGAAATTATTTTATACAAAAAAATATATTTAAATTAAACAATTTTTACTAAATTTTTTTCAAAAATCCGGCAAAAATATTAAATACTTTAAGGAGAAAAGTTTAATAAAAGCTCAAAAAGTCAAGCCGAAGATGTCAATCAATTTTTTAAGTAATTAAAAAAAATCGAATTAAAAAGAAAAAATAAACTTATTGAAAAAAAAAAACAATCAAATTTTTAAAAATCCGGCCAACATTGTACGTATTTTGTTCTAAGAATCAATAAATCTATTATTATTATTATTATTTATTTAAAAATATTGAGATAAAATTAAATTCAGTAAAAATTCAAAAATCTATTGTTATTATTATTTATTTAAAACTATTAGGATAAAAATCAATTCAGTAAAAACTCAAAAATCCGGCCTTAAATTTTAGAAAGTCGACTAATTTTTTTAAAAGCGGCAAACATTTTAGCAACAACTTGAAAATCTGCCTTTGTTTCATTGGAAATTTGGATAGGCCAACATATGAAAAATTTCAGAAAAAATTGGATTCGGTGAAAGTGAAAATATTAAAAAAAGTAAAAATCGGCAAACATGTGAAAAAATTATGAAAAAACTATAAATCCGACCAGAAAAAAATATAAATTAAACAATTTTTACTAATTTTTTTTTCAAAAATTCGGCAAAAATATTAAATATTCTAATAAGAAAAAATTAAAAAAGGCTCAAAAATCCGGCCGAAGATTTCAATCAAATTTTTTGAGTAATTAAAAAAATCGAATTAAAAGGAAAAAATAAAATTGTTAAAAAAAACAATCAATTTTTTAAAAATCCAGCCAACATTGAGGGTGTACGTATTTTGTTCTAAGAATCAATAAATCTATTATTATTATTTATTTATTTAAAACTATTGGGATAAAAATAAATTCAGTAAAAATACAAAAATCCTGCCTTAAATTTTAAAAAGTCGACTAATTTTTTTAAAAACGGCAAACATTTTAGCAAGAACTTGTAAATCTGCCTTTGTTTCATTGGAAATTTGGATAGGCCAACATATGGAAAATTTCAAAAAAAAATTGGATTCGGTGAAAGTGAAAATATTAAAAAAAGTAAAAATCGGCAATCATGTGAAAAAATTATGAAAAAACTTGAAAGTTTGAAAAATATAAATCCTACCAAAAAAATATATAAATTAAACAATTTTTACTAATTTTTTTTTCAAAAATTCGGCAAAAATATTAAATATTCTAATAAGAAAAAATTAATAAAAGCTCAAAAATCCGGCCGAAGATTTCAATCAAATTTTTTAAGTAATTAAAAAAAACGAATTAAAAAGATAAAATAAAATTGTTGAAAAAAAAACAATCAAATTTTTAAAAATCCGGCCAACATTGAGGGTGTACGTATTTTGCTCAGAGATTCAATAAATCTATTATTATTATTATTTATTTAAAAATATTGAGATAAAAATAAATTCAGTAAAAATTCAAAAATCTATTATTATTATATATTTATTTAAAACTATTGGGATAAAAATAAATTCAGTAAAAATACAAAAATCCGACCTTGAATTTTAAAAAGTCGACTAATTTTTTTAAAAGCGGCAAACATTTTAGCAATAACTTGAAAATCTGCCTTTGTTTCGTTGGAAATTTGGATAGGCCAACATATAAAAAATTTCAGAAAAAAATTGGATTCGGTGGAAATGAAAATATTAAAAAAAGTAAAAATCGGCAAACATGTGCAAAAATTATGAAAAGGCTTGAAAGTTTGAAAAATATAAATCCGACCCAAAAAATGTATAAATTAAACAATTTTTACTAATTTTTTTTTCAAAAATTCGGCAAAAATATTAAATATGTTAATGAGAAAAAATTAATAAAAGCTCAAAAATCCGGCCGAAGATTTCAATCAAATTTTTTAAGTAATTAAAAAAATCGAATTAAAAAGAAAAAATAAAATTGTTGAAAGAAAAACAATCAAATTTTTTTAAATCCAGCCAACATTGAGGGTGTGCGTATTTTGTTCTAAGATTCAATAAATCTATTATTATTATTATTTATTTAAAAATATTGGGATAAAAATTAATTCAGCAAAAAATTTAAATTTTAGAAAGTCGAAAAATTTTTTTAAAAGCGACAAAATTTTTTGCAGCAACTTGAAAATCTGCCTCAGTGAGAATGAGAATATTAAAAAAAATTATGAAACTCAAAAATTCGGCCTCAGAAAAAGTAAAAATCGGCAAAAATGTGAAAAAATTATTAAAAAACTTGAAAGTATGAAAAATATAAATCCGGCCGATAATTTTATTGAAAATTAAAAATCCGGCCAAAATATTTTATCATTAAACATTAATTTTTGTAAAAATTTTCCATTCGAACAAAAAAATAAAATCAATAGATGAAAGAATAAGTTGCTGAAGCTGTTTTTTCTTTCTGCCGGTATTGACTTTCATAAATATGCAAACCAATTTTCCCCTCCGCATAATACATTTACGTGCAATCTTCGTTGTGAAACATTTTAAAGGTTAATATGCATCCAGCGTAAGAAAAAAGAATGATTGACGCAAAAATAATTTCCTGTGGCGGTTGACGCTGCCGTCCGCCTTTCAATCTAACCCGTGCCCGCAGTGCAGCCGAGAAAATTAACTTTGCACATTTCGCCAGACCCTGCTGCTATTACTGCTACTGTTCCTGCTGCATGCAGCAGTAAAGATTGATTTATTAATTAATAAAAATACTTTATTAATATTTTTAATTTAAAAAAATGTATAAAAAAATTAAATTTAATATAATATTTATTATAAAAGCTGATTTTTTAGAAACATTTTATTTGACTAGATGGAAATATAATTCGACCGGATGTCAAACTGGTTGTTGGGCTTATACTGGATTTATTATTGCTATAAACGAATGTTAAAAATTATTTATTTCTGCTGCATAATATTACACAATTTATATATTTATTTTTTAAGAAGCAATTATTTTCAACAAATCAAATTCGATTTTCAGTGAAAATTGCACTAATGCATAAATTGTTACTTAGGAACCCCTTCATTAGAAAGAAAACAACTGCCTAACCAATTAACATCTGTCATACCAGATATTGTTAGTTATTAAATAATATCTGGTAAGTTCAGGTTTAAAGAGTTTTTTTTTAATTCGCTTCGCTCCTCATACATACAAAAGTATCGATACGATCTATCAAAGAATTAATTAAATTCAATAACGCGAAATTTCCATACTGGATTCTCCCGTTTGACGAATAAAGCGATAAAATTGGATTAAGCATCAAACCAAATTATGTCATCATTTATTTATCATTTTAATGTATTTATTATTTAAAACGTTTCGTTCGAGACAATATTTTGTTTGTGCCGGACTGAGACGTCGAAAATCCTTGAGTTTTTCGTATTTTATACGAACATGGTATGAAAATGATTTTGGTAAAATCAAATATTATTTTTAAAAAATTTAACAACAGTCGATTTAATAGTTGCAAATATTAAGATATAATTTTGAAAAATTTTTAGAGCAATTTATAAACATTTTGTGATAGTTTTAAATATTCAGAAACCATCAATTTATGGCAGTTTATGAACATTTTGTGAAAATTTTAAATAATTTATGACAGTTTATAAACATATTGTGATGGTTTCAAAAGTTCAGAAATAATTTATAACACTTTCGGAACATTTTGCAATAGTTTCAAATATTTTGAAATAATTTATTAGGTATTATAGCAGCTTATGAAAATTTTGCGATGGTTTCTAAACTTCTGAAATAATTTAGAACACTTTAAAAACATTTTGCGATAGTTTAAAATATTCAGAAATAATTTAGTATATATATTATGACAGGCTATGTAGATTGTGTGACAGTTTCAAATATTCAGATATAATTTATAACAGTTTATGGACATTTTGTGATAGTTTCTAAAGTTCAGAAATAATTTAGAACACTTTCGGAATATCTTGCAATAGTTTCAAATATTTAGAAATAATTTATTATATATTATGACAGCTTATAAACGTTTTGTGACAGTTTCAAACATTCAGAAATAATTTACGACAGTTTATAAACCTGTTGTGATAGTTTCAAAAGTTCAGAAATAATTTAGAACACTTTCGGAATATTTGGATATAATTTAGTATATATATATATATTATGATAGGCTATGTAGATTGTGTGACAGTTTCAAACATTCCGAAATAATTTATGACGGTTTATAAATTTGTGATAGTTTCAAAAATTCAGAAATAATTTAGAACACTATGATATTTTGTGATAATTTCAAATATTCAGAAATAATTTAGTATATATTATGACAGCCTATGTAGATTGTTTAACAGTTTCAGAAATAATTTATGACAGTATATGAACATTTTGCGATGGTTTCAAAGATACGGAAATAATTTAGAACATGTTATTTTGTGATAATTTCATATTTAGAAATAATTTATTATATTTTATGACAACTTATAAACGTTTTGTGGCAGTTTCAAATATTTAGAAATAATTTATGACAGTTTATGAACATTTTGTGATAGTTTCAAAGATTTAGAAATAATTTAGAATACTCTCATGTTAGTTTCAAATATTTATAAATAATGTATTATATTTTATAACAGCTTATAAACGTTTTGTGACAATTTCAAATATTAAAAAATAAATTATGACAGTTTACGGACATTTTGTGATAGTTTCAAAAATACTGAAATAATTTAGAACACTTTATGAACATTTTGTGATGTTTTCTGACAGCTTATAAACGTTTTGTGACAGTTTCAAATAGTCAGAAATACTTTATAGCTTATGAAAATTTTGTGACAGTTTTAAACAATTTCGTACTTATTATGATAGCTGACAGTAGTTTTAAATACTTAAAAATAACTTTGAAACATTTTATGACAGTTTATAAACATTTTGTGGCAGTTTTAAATATTCAGAAATTGTTTAGATCATTTTATGAAAGTTTTTGAAAACTTCTTCGCAGTTTAAAAAAATCCGAAATAACAATTATGATAATCTATGAGCATTTTGTGACAGTTTCAACAACTTACAAATAATTTATTATATTTTATGACAGCTTATAAACGTATTGTGACAGTTTGAAATATTCAGAAATAATGTACGACAGTTTATAAACATTTTGTGACAGTTTTAAATATTCAGAGATTGTTTAGATCATTTTATGACAGTTTTTGAAAAGTTATTCACAGTTTTAAAAATTTCGAAATAACAATTATGACAGTTTATGAACATTTTGTGACAGTTTCAAATACTTATAAATAATGTATTATATTTTATGACAGCTTATAAACGTTTTGTGATAGTTTGAAATATTCAGAAATAATGTATGACAGTTTATAAACATTTTGTGACAGTTTTAAATATTCAGAAATTGTTTGGATCATTTTATGACAGTTTTTGAAAACTTCTTGACAGTTTTAAAAATTCCGAAATAATAATTATGAAACTTAATGAACATTTTGTGACAGTTTAAAATAATTTAGTGCATATTATAACGGCTTATCATCATTTTATAGCAGTTTTAAATACTCAAAAATAACTTTAAAACATTTTGGACGGTTTATAAACATGTTGTGACCATTTTAAATATTCAGAAATTGTTTAGATCATTTTATGACGGTTTTTGGCGACTTTCGGACAGTTTTAAATATTCCTAAATAATTTATGACAATTTATCAACATTTCGTGACAACTACAAATATTCAGAAATAATGTATGACAGCTTATGAACATTTTGTGACAGTTTTAAACAATTTAGTACTTATTATGGTAGTTTAGCATCTTTTGACAGTAGTTTTAAATATTCAAAAATAACTTTAAAACATTTTATGACAGCTTATAAACATTTTGTGACAGTTTCAAATATTCACAAATTGTTTATATCATTTTATGGCAGTTTTTGAAGACATTCTGACAGTTTTAAAAAATCAGAAATAATCTTTGAGAGTTTATGAACATTCTGTGAGAGTTTCAAATAATTTAGTGCATATTATGACGGCTTATTATCATTTTAAAGTAGTTTTAAATACTCAAAAACAACTTTAAAACATTTTATGACAGGTTATAAACATTTTGTGGCAGTTTCAAATATACACAAATTGTTTAGATCATTTTATAACAGTTTTTGAAGACATTCTGACAGTTTTAAAAATTCAGAAATAATTTATGAGAGTTTATCAACATTTTGTGACAGTTTCAAATATTCAGAAATAATTTATGACAGCATATAAAAATTTTGTGACAGTTTTAAACAACTTAGTACTTATTATGGTAGATTAGCATCTTTTGACAGTAGCTTTAACTATTCAAAAATAACTTTAAAAGATTTTATGACAGTTTATAAACATTTTGTGACAGTTTCAAATATTCACAAATTGTCTAGATCATTATATGACAGCTTTTGAAGACTTTCTGACAGTTTTAAAAACTCAGAAATAATTTATGAGAGTTTATGAACATTTTGTGACAGTCTCAAATATTCAGAAATAATTTATGACAGGTTATGAACGTTTTGTGACAGTTTCAAATAATTTATTGCATATTATGACAGCTTATCATCATTTTACAGTTGTTTTAATTATTTAAAAATAACTTTAAAACATTTTATGACAGTTTATAAGCACTTTGTGGCAGTTTCAAATGTTCAGAAATTATTTAGATAATTTCTTTGAAAGTTTGTAAAGTTTAACTACTCGGATAACAATTTATGCCAATTTATAAACATTTTGTGACAGTTTGAAATATTCAGAAATAATTTATTGCGCTTTATAAACATTTTGTGGTAATTTAAAATATTCAGAAATAAGTTATTTGGTACATATTATGAGAGTTCGTGAACGTTTTGCGGTAGTTTCAAATAATTTTTTGCGACAGTTTTAAAAACTCAAAAACAATTTGGAACGTATTATGACGCCTTTGAAACATTTTTTGGTAGTTTTGAATACTCGAAAATGACTTTTTTCACGATTATGAACATTTTGTGATAATTTCAAATATCCACAAACAATTTAGAGCGCACTACAACTTCAAAAATCATTTTGTACTTATTTAAAATGCTCAGAAATAACATTGGAACATTTTATGACAGTTTGTGGACTTTTTTTAACAGTTTCAAATATTCAGTGATAATTAGAAACGTTGCAAATTTTTGTGATAGTTTTAAAGACTCAAAATTTGGAACGTATTGTGGCGACTTAAAACCTTTTGTGCAACTTTTAAACGCTCAAAAATAACACTGGAACAGATCACATAAAAAAAGATTGTGTGATTGCAGTGGCAAAATTGTACCGCAAGGCTCTGTGTTTGGATCGATAAAAATAGATATTCTACAAATTTAAGAATATGTGGGAAATAAACTGAGATAATTGCATCAAAAAGAAAGTGGAACTGAGCCCCAGGAATAGTCGGCTTCATTTAAGCTACGAAACATGATTTCAATTTTTTTTTTCAGAATTCAGTGCACTACATAATTCGACAGTTAAATGATTTTTTTTCTGTATAGTTATTGGACAAAATGTGGCAAACATTTTCAAGTTAAAAAAACTTTCATTTAAAAGTATAAAATAGTAGAAATTTATTCCCAAGTTTGTTGCTGGTACTGATTTAAACAGGATTAATAATTCATAAATTATTAATGTTTCTTGTAATTAATAAATAATTAATTGGAGGGGGGCATTGACCCTGGTTAACCCTATTGTTGTGCAATTGCTATTGGTTCTGGCAACAAAAAATTGTGTAAATAAAAATTGTTTTGTTGGATTTTATTTCTGATTGGAAACAATCGCACGGCACGATGTGAAAGTGAAATAGAAATGTTGCTGTTGGGGAAAAAATCGGTGGATATTTGTTGATGGTGACGTAACGGGAGCAGTCCGCACGAGACTGTATATGTCAAGTGTACACACCCCCTTTTTGAATATCAGCAATAATCGCCACCGGGAAAAATTTACCTGTAGATCCTTGTTGGAGTTATCTTTGTGTGTCGCAGCACGAATTACACCTGCTCGCCACCCCCACTCACTAATTTTTCCCAATTTCAACTTGGTAAATCCACTGACAACTGACAAGAATCGTTTTCCGACAATTTCCTCACGTGATTTAAATGCCATCGTTAGAAACACACTTTTTCACCATTTACATTTTTTTATTAAATAAATTGCATTAAACAAACTGCAGCACTGATCGATTTCGTTTTATTAAAGGGGGTTTTTAGCACTAAACTAGAACGAAAAACTACTGTTTCACATAAAATAATAGCGCGCTGACACTACGCATATAAAGATTTTCAATCTCGCTGTGCGGAGCAGCGAGGCCAACCTGAAAGGAGCCGTTCGCCGCGGCTCGTGGCTTCTCGTGCCACCTCGTCACGTAAACATTTAACAACACGAGGAGGAGAAACTGCTGTAGCCTGCTAGCTGGCCAGCAGAGCCTGCTGCGATGAGCTCTCTGCGGGCTCTATGCGAGCAGCAGCGCGTTCTGCGGCCTGCCCTTAGTACTGCGGCCGCTGCTGCTTGGGCCCAGCTTGGGACACTGCGGGAGCGATGTTGCCGAATGACGAGAACGGCGGCGACAATCGATTACGATTTATTGCTCCAAAATTTAAATAGCCACACACTTATCCCTCGTACACCGTATAAGCCATGTCTCATTATCATTACACGGAATCGATTTCCGCACATTGCGGCCAACCCATTCCAAACACTAATGACACTCACAAATAACGGCAGTAGGAATTCCTTCATTTGTTCTCCTCCATACAAACAATTCCTGTTCAAAACTGACCAAATTTTTAGCTAAAAACTTTAAAATCCAACCTAAACCTGACCAAACAAGCCTTTTAGCTACAGTTTGGCAAATTTCTCGCAAAAATTTAAACAAAAATGCATTTTAGACCATAATTGAACAAAAAATATGTGCAAAGCTGGCATAGGAAACCTAAAGCAGCAAATACACAAGCAAGTAAAACTATTAAATAAATCGTGTAGTGTAAGTACTCTCGGATAGTTAACCATTCTCCCATATAGTTTTACTCGCTCGTGTAAACCAGACATTAGGACAAAATGACCATTGCCTAATGAAAATTAATTTGGTGTCAAAATATAGTGCGTTAAAATAGTACATTAATTACATTATGGGGGACGATGCAATATTATAACACTCGAAAGCGGTTTTGTAGTTCGCGCCCCTTTTCTACCTTGATACATTTTGCGCGCCCCTCACACCGCAATTTGCGAGGACCTGTTTTTGTTGTCCAAACAAATACTACATCTACATTTTTTTGTTGTTGGCTAAAAATGTTTTCTTCTTTTGCGCCACCTCACTTTCAGTTTATAGCACCCCCTACAGTTCGAGAAACGCTGCAAAACCAAAGAAACTTCGGCAGGTTGCTATTGGTTAGTTCCTTTTCGGATAACTAAGATGTAAACAATAATGGAAAATTATAGGTCCCGTGTACTGTGTAGATGTTGCGTGCACGTTAAGAAACCGAATAAATAAGGTTGGATTTCCTGAATTGCCAAAATTTCCAGATATGGTTAACCTCTGACGTGGGTGAATAGTTTCTATGAAAGACAAAAATATACCGTTAATAAAGCATATAGCAAGCGAGCAACATGTAATGGCGTCAATTCCAAAAAAAGTCATTACAATAGTTATACAGAAAAAAGTTCAAGAAAATGGTCATTGCATTAATTGTACGGAAAAAAGTCCAAAAAAGTCAACAGAAAAAAGATCACAATAATTACGGTAAAAAGTTCCAGAAAAAGTTCAATAATTGTACGGGAAAAGTGGAAAAATGGTCATCAAAATATTTAAAAGTAAAAAAAAAATGGTCATTGCAATAAATGTACGGGAAAGAGTTCAGAAATCAAAAAACAGAAATATCACAATAGTTATACGGGAAATTCACAAAACAAATCATTACAATAATTGTACGGGAAAAGGTTATCACAATAATTATATTGGAAAAAGTCCAAAAAGAAAACGTCATCGCAAACGTTACACGGGAAAAAGTCCAAACAAAGGTAATAATTATACGGAAAAAATTTTCGTAAAAAAGTCCAAAAAGGCACAATAATTATATGGGAAAAAGTCCAATAACGGTAATAATTGTACAGGGTAAAAAAAGGTAAAACAAAGTCCAAAAAGGAATCAAAATTATACGGGAATTAGTTAAAAAAAAACGTCATCCCAAACGTTACACGGGAAAAAGTAAAAAAAGGTAATAATTATATGGATTTTTTTTTAAAGTCCAAAAAGGTTATCACAATAATTATATGGGAAAAGTAGAAAAATGGTAATAATTGTACGGGGGAAATGTAAAAAAGTCCAAAAAGAAATCACAATTATACGAGCAAAAGGTTGAAAAAACGTCATCCCAAACGTTACACGGGAAAAAGTTTTAAAAAAAGTTGTAATTATATGGAATTTTTTTTTAAGTCCAAAAAGGTATCACAATAATTATATAAGAAACAGTCCAAAAAAAGGTAATAACTCTACGGAAAAAAAGTAAAAAAGTCTAAAAAGTAATCACAATAATTATACGAGAAAAGTAAAAAAACGTCATCGCAAACGTTACACGGGAAGAAGTCCAAAAAAAGGTAATAATTATACGTAAATTTTTTTTAAAAGTTCAAAAAGGTTATCGTATAATTATGTGAAAATGTTCAAAACAAGGTAATAATTGTACGGGGAAAAAGTAAAAAAGTCCAAATAAGTCATCACAATAATTATACGGGGAAACGTCAAAAAAATAAACGTCCTCGCAAACATTACACGTGAAGAAGTCCAAAAAAAGGTAATAATTAAACGGAAATTTTTTTAAAAGGTCGAAATGGTTATGACAATATTTATATGGGAAAAAGTCCAAGAAAAGGTAATAATTATACGGAAAAAAGTTTAAAAAGTCCAAAAAGGTTATCAGAATAATTATATGTAAAAATGTCCAAAACAAGAAAACAATTGTACGGGGAAAAAGTAAAAAAGTCCAAATAAGTCATCACAATAATTATAAGGGGAAAAATCCGAAAAAAAAAACGTTATCACAAACATTACACGGGAAAAAGTCCAAAAAAAAGATAATAATTATACGGAATTTTTTTTAAAAAGTCCATAAAGGTTATCACAATTATTATAAGTGAAAAAGTCCAAAAAAAGATAATAATTGTACGGGAAAAAAGTTCAAAAAGTCCAAATAAGCCATCACAGTAATTATACGAGGTAAAGTCCAAAAAAAACGTCATCACAAACATTACACGGGAAAAAGTCCAAAAAAAAAGGTAATAATTATACGGAATTTTTTTTTAAAAGTTCAAAAAGGTTATCACAATAATTATACGAGAAAAAATCCAAAAAACGTCATCGCAAAGGTTAGACGGGAAAAATTCCAAAAAAGGCAATAATTATATGGAACATTTTTTTAAAAGTGCAAAAAGGTAATCACAATAATTAAATGGGAAAAAGTTTTAAAAAAAGTAATAATTATACAAGGGGAAAAGTTTAAAAAGTCCAAATAAGTCATCACAATAATAATACGGGAAGATGTCCAAAAAACACGTCATTGCAAATGTTAAACAAGAAAAATTCCAAAAAAGGCAATAATTATACGGAATTTTTTTTAAAGTCGATAAAGGTAATCACAATAATTACGTGGGAAAAAGTCCAAAAAAGTTAATAATTGTACGAGAAAAAAGTTAATAAAGTCCAAATAAGTCATCACAATAATTATTCGGGAAAAAGTCCAAAAAAACGCCATCGCAAACATTACACGGGAAAAAGTCCAAACAGACAGGTAATAATTATACGGAAATTTTTTTAAAAGTCCTAAATGGTTATCACAATAATTATATGGGAAGAAGTCCTAAAAAAGTAATAATTGTACGTGGAAAAAGTAAAAAAAGTCCAAAAAGTCATCACAATAATTATACGTCAAAATATAGGAAAAAGTAAAATGAAAGTAATAATTATACGGGCAAAAAGTTTAAAAAGTCCAAATAAGTCATCACAATATATACGAGAAGAAGTCCAAAAAAAAACGTCAATGCAAACCTTAGATGAGAAAAATTAAAAAAAGCAATAATTATACGGAAATTTTATAAAAAAGTCGATAAAGGTAATCACAATAATTATATGGGAAAAAGTTCAAAAAAAGGTAAAAAGTAAAAAAAGTCCAAATAAGTCATCACAATAATTATACGGGAAAGGGTCCAAAAAGAAGGTAATAATTATAAAAAAAAAATTTAAGTCCAAAAAAGTAATAATTGTACGAGGAAAAAGTAAAAAAAGTCCAAAAAAACGTCATCGCAAACATCACACGGGAAAAAGTCCAAAAAAAAGGTAATAATTATACGGAAAAAAAATTTTAAAGTCCAAAATGGTCATCACAATCATTATACGGCATATATATATATATATATATATATATATATATATATACATGTATATATAAAAAAAGATAATAGATATATTATTTTATATACCGATATAATCGGTATATATAATACCGAGAAAAGTAAAATAGTCCAAAAAAGAGAAAAGACTATTTCCCGAGCAATTAAATTTGTTATAAATATCCGACACTGGCAGATATTAGTTAATCTGATTTGTGTACATTGGTGGGGTGAACATTTGATGCAGTAATTCTTGAAGAAGTGCAATTTTCAGTGTAATTCATGCGCAAGTGCAATTTTCAGTGAAATTCTTGAGCAACTGCAATTTTCAGTGTAATTCATGCACAAGTGCAATTTTCAGTGTAATTTATACACAAGTGCAATTTTCAGTGTCATTTATGCCCAAGTACAATTTTCAGTGTAATTCATGCGTAAGTGCAATTTTCATTGTAATTCATGCGCAAGCGCAATTTTCAGTGTATCAGAATCTGATTTGTCAAAAATATTTAAATGGCTCGATATGATTGGTTTATAATTATTGAGGGAAATAGTCAAAATAATTATACTGGAAAAAGTCCCTTAAAAAGTCCATCACAATAATTATACGGAAAAAAGGCCCAAAGAAAATTATTATATGGGAGAATCCAAAAAAATTACTCCTTTTGGAGTAAGTAAGCAAGCCAAAAATTACATAAGATTGAAAAGCAACTTCAATGCGAATGAGAGTCACTTATAAAGAACTGCTTGAAGTTCTTTGCGATACCCACTGAATGAACATAATTTTGCAATTTCTGATTTCAAATACAGATACACACACATTCTGACGTAGATACGTAGATCAAAAATTCAAAATGACAATACTGTTACTGCTTTGACAGCCTCGATATACCAAAGATTGTCAGCTTCTGGTTAGCATATAATAAACTACCCCTTTCTATAACTGCTATAAGTAATATAAATAAAAACAAAGTTAAATGTGTATTCTGTTGTCAAATAGACTTACGGCCATTTTAAATTTTTAACTTGTTTTAGACTTAAAATAGTTATATTAAGATTTTTGTTTAGTTTATTTTTTTAATTAGCACAATTCTTTTGTAATAAAGTACCAGTATCGATGATATATATAAAATTAAATAAAAAAACTCTTCTTCCATTTTAAAAATTATCGATAATTCCTGTAATTTTGAAGATGTTCAAAAAACTTAAACGGAATTTTGAACACACTTTAATATACGAATAGATAGTATATTCACGAATATATATTATTCGTATATTAAAGTGTGTTCAAAATTTCGTTTAAGTTTTTATATATATATTTTAATGGAATTTTGAACACAATATACAAATATACTATATATATATATATATATATATATATATATATTATAGTATATTTGTATATTAAAGTGTGTTCAACATTCCGTTTTTCAAAGATCTTCAAAATTACAGGAATTTTTAAAATTGAAGGTATTAATTTTATTTAATATTTTGAAAATGCTAAAACTCAAAATTATTCGTTCTCTATGAATTGAGTAAAATTAAATTAACATTTTGTTTAAATAGAAACTGAAATCTTTCAAACTGAGCCAAAAATATTCGATAAATTCGATAGAATTAAACATTTCAAAAATTTCGTTTTTTAATTTTTTTAGATGTTTTAAAATTTTAAAAATCACCTTTTTGCGGAAGTCTTCAATACTGCTTCTTAAGTTATTTTGAATTAAAAAATAAACTTGAAATACCTGTATTCTAATTGTTTCCGAAATTTCGTTTACGTTTATTTATTTTTTTCTTAATAAATTCAAAATTTAAAAAATACCTTTTTCAATTGATAATCTCTTTGATATATTTAAATATTTTATTTTCAGTAGAATTGGATTATCTTCAAAATGTTGTGTTATGCTTAAACAACTTTAAAATTGCAGTAATTTTTAAAATTGAAGATATTAATATTATTTAATATTTTGAAAATAGAGCTACAACTTAAAATTTTTCGTTCTCGATGAATTGAGTAAAATTAAATTAACATTTTGTTTAAATTGCGATTCCTTATAAATTCGATAGAATTAAACAGTTTCGAAAATTTCGTTTTTCAGATTTTTTAAAATTTAAAAAATCACCTTTTTTTGTCTTAATAGCAACTGTTGATTGTTGAAACTAAAAATTACAACATTTTATTTTTTATAATTTCTTTAAAATTTTGCGGAAGTGCTTCTTAAGATATTTTGAATTTTAAAAAAAGTTGAAATATTTCAATTGATATATTGAAAATTAAAACCTGTCTTCAAATTGTTTCCGAAATTTCGTTTAAGTTTATGTTTTTTTTTCTTAATAACTTCAAAATTTAAAAAAATACCTTTTTCAATTGAAAATTTCTTTGATATCTTAAAAATGTAAACCTTTAAATATTTTATTTGCAATTCCATAGTATTGGATTATCTTCAAAATGTTGTGCTTCTTTGCCACCATGCAATTTATTATATCAAAAATTGTACAATTTATTGAAATAAGGCTGAATTTAAAATTGCAGCCAACAAAATGCCGTATTTCAATAAACTGTACAACTTTTGATGTAATAAATTGCATAGTGTCAGACAGGCATAAGTTTTTCTGTGAGTTATTTTAAATTTTTAGAAATTGATTTCTTTCTGTAACATTTTAAAAATTAAAGTAAAACTATTTATCAGTTTAGTGGAATTAAAATGTTACCAAAATTTTGTTTAAATAATATAATTATTGAAATTTTACAAATTCTTTGTATATTCAGTAACAACAAAAGAATTCCGTTTAAATTTTCCGAAAATCTTCAAAATTAAAAAAAAAGAAAATTTTTTTACTTTGACATTTTGTGACAATTCTCGATATTTTATGAGTTCTGGCCATTTGGTGCGATTTCTTAACATTTCGTGTCAGTTCTCAATGTTTTGTATAATTTTTTGGTATTCGGGTTAAATTCTCTATATTC
>JARJEC010060956.1:0-23761 GCA_030264575.1 Tachinus sp. AB-2021 | reverse complement strand
GAACGTATTCTATATCATTATCTGCGTGCATAATGATTGTATACATATTTACCATTTGACTATTAGATCCGTTTTTAATATAGTAGCTCTTCCCTGCATATAAGTATACTGGCCATTAATATTTCTATGATTTATGAGTTAGCATAGTTTATTAAGAGTGTTAAAATATTTTATAACCGTTAATATTTATCAGTAAAATCGTATAAACAAGATAATGTTAAGGAATTCCTGCAACCCCTTCTAATTTTTGCATAATATTAAAAATATACAATAACGTGTATCATTTTTACAGAGCTAATATTGTATTGTTCAGTTACATGCGAATTAACCTTTCAACACACAATGCATTATTTCTATTATTGTATTTCCTTTATGTTATTATTTATACAAATTTTGCATGCTTATGTCCAAATAAATAATTTGATGTATTTTTTATAATTATTATATACCATAAAATTTAATTCAATTAAAATTTACAACAATAAAAACCTCATAAATATTTTATTTATTTAATATATTTTTTTTTATTCTGTCCAAAATATTTATATAAAGAATATGAATAAAATTTGGTTTTATTATGAGTCATTAATATAATATGATGTGTGTAATTAATTTCTCTTCAAATGCGTTTGGATTTTATTATAATATTTTAAATTAAATGCATTGCAATTTGCTGTCGTCATCGTCGGTTGATTTTGAAATGGAAATTGCACGGATAATAAAGCCGTAAATATATGAATATATTATGACCAATGCGGTAAGATATTTTAAGAACGCAGGAGTTAGATAGTCCTACGATTTCAATTTATTTAACATAATTCGATTCTATTTTACAGTTATTGTTAAAAGCAAGACGATTTCTTATTTGTTATTTATATTATCCGATCAATAAATTAAAAATGTTGAATTTTAATTTCAATTATATCCATGGTATTATTATTTACCTAACATTAATGGCTTTATTCAATTTTAAGCAGAATCAAACTTTCAATGTCCAAGTTTCTACAAAACAGTTATAATGGAACAGTTAAACAAGGAGCGACCATTAACATTTTATATGCTTTATAAATAATTGCCCCGGAGTAAGCCAATTTTATTAACTTTTATATATCGCCAAAATTGCAACGTTAGTTTATTAACGATTTGCAGACCCATGTTCACCGCAACGCAACGGTTTCGAAGATATGGACTGTTATTCTTTTTTACATCTTTTTTTATTTTTCAAAAACTTGCAGTTTTTATCTTAGTTAGTTGGACGTTTGTAAATTTTTATCATTTTTCTCATAATAATCGTAGATCTCTATTTTCTTTTCTTTGTAGGGTATTCTTTAAATTCTTGTTTATTTTAATTTTTCATGTTATTAATTTTTTTTAAAATCATGTTTGTTTTTATCAATTTTCACATGGTGTTAATAGTTTTTATCTTTTGGTTTATAAGTTTTTTTAAATTTATTGTTTTTAAAGATTTAATAAATGTGTCAATTTTTGTATTAATTTTTAGATGATTTGAATAGTTTTTACGAATTATATCGGAATTTCTGTTGATCTGTATTGTTTTTCATTGTCCCCTTTTGTAATTTTTGTTGCCTCTTACAATTTTCATGGTTTTTCTTTATTTGTTTTAAATATTTTTACTAGCTTTAAGTTTCATTGTTTTTAGTTTAATTTTATTATGATTTATTTTGATCTTGAAGTTTTTCACATTATTTTGACAGTTTTATTTTTCCCACCATTTTACATTTTGCAGAGTATATAAGTAATTTTTATTCTTATAAGAAAAAATGATTGAAACTGAAATTTACATTTTTTATCACAATTTTGAATAATAAAAAAAAGTTCTAAAAGTTCCAATTTATTACAATTTTCTAAAATTTTGATTTTTACAAAAACTTAATAAATTTATAAAACAAATATACTAAAACTAAGAATAATGTCCGAAAACTAAATATTATCTAAAATTATAGAAATAACAAATTATGATTTATAATAAACATAATATATATATATATATATATATATATATATATATATATATATATATATTTATTCCTTTGTTATTGATAAAGTGCTATTTGCGTTTTTGTGTTTTTTGTTTGTTGCTTCTCTCACTCTAATATTTTATTTGCCACATTTCCTTTTTTGCATTCTACTTCTCTTTTTTGTTTTTCCGTTCTTGTCCTATCTTTTTCCATTGAGCTTTTGTATTTTCCAATTCATTCTTTGTCTTTAATATTTTTTCTTTGAACTCATCTTGCTTCTTAAATTCTTCTTTTGTGTCTGTTTTCAATTCCTTCAATTTCTTTAATATTGTTTCCATTTTGCTTGTATCTATCCAATTGGACTCCCAAGTTTAAACAGCGGATTGTTTTTCTTGGTTTTACTTGAAAATTCTATTTTTTACGTTAGATGTTTTTTTGCATTTGAGTTTTCTGATGCTCTTTGATATTGTTATAGTTTTTTATGTCTCTCTTTCTTTTGGGTCATTTCTTGATACTTAGGACGCTCATGTTATTTTGCCGTTTGTATATTTGTAGTTCATAGCACTTTTTTGCGTTCTATTCGAATTTTTCGTCTGTGCGTTGGTTGTAATTAAAGCCGTCAGCAGTTCCGCTATATATTTTTTTCTAGTTTTTATTTCTTTAATTTTTGTTTTTTTATTCTTTTAGACCCTCTATGGCTATGTCGAAGACCTATTCACTCCTTAATTTTATTAGCTCTATATTTTATGATGTATTTCAATTTGCTTCCGTGATGCGAATCTACGTTGGCTCGATGCGGACGCCAACTTTCATTCTCAATCTAAATATTTATGTATTAGCAATGCACAAAAGACATTTGTAGGAAGGTATTTTTAAATATTTCTTTTAAGTTAAAGTGGAATGAACTAATTAATGGTTTGTGAAAATACCACGGCGTTTCTTTCGCTGGATAATGCCTAATTTTACTCAGTATAGAACATATATTATAGATTTTCAAATGAAAGATAAAGTTCGTCATATTATTTGTAAAATGTTCTTCATTCGGTGGACATTTCATTGTAATGTATCTTTATTTTGTTGTTTATAATTCTCTATGACTTTGGATGGTTTCCCTTTCCCGTACTAAGCTTTTATAGTCATTAGTAAATATAACGGCAAAGGTTTTAGTTGTACATGTATTGTTAACACTTAATATTGCAATTCTTTTTGCGATACCTTCATTTATCTCTTGTAGAGCTTCTCGAAATATTGATTTATGCAGCTTTGTTTTACTTCATGGTCAAAATAGATCTTCACGTTTCGATTTGTTAATTGTTTGTTTTGACTGTTGCTATCTGGTCTAAATATAGCCTATTGTATTAACAAAGCTAAATTGGGTTGATGAGATTTTTGCTTTTTAGAGATTGTATGTTTTTTTGTATTTATTATTTAGAGAAATACTTTGAGAAGATGACTTGCGAGACTGATGGTTTAATATTTCTCGCCCTTCATTGCTCCCAAGCTGTATTTTTGGTGTACACACATGAGTACATACGAAAATGGAAATTGGTTAAATAATCAAATTAGTTCATTTCTAAATAATGAATAGCATTGTATTTATTTTTAGGCTTGCATATTGCATATGCTTCATAAATATTAATGACAAACATCTAATCTAATCTAGCGGAGAAGGTTTGAACTAATTTAAATAACTTTATGCTGATCAAAAATTATTCTAAATTATTCATGATTTTTGAGATAAGGCCCTTTTTATTTCAATGAAGAAGTGGGGGAATTATAAAATATTATTTATTTGTTAAGTATGTCTCAACATCAATTCTTATATTTTGTAAAACGTGCGAAATTCATCTTACAGAAATTTGTTATTTGTTTTTTTATTCGGATTTATTTATTTATCTTAAGATTTTTAAATTTCTAAGAGATTTCTATAGAAATAAAACTATTACATGTTGTTAAAGGATATATGTATTTTTATATGTTTCATTTTTCATTTTTATTTTATTTACAAGACCAGATTTTACAATAAAACTATTATGTATTTTATTAAAATTTATTTAGTCTAACGTCCGATGAAAACTAGTGTTTAGCCGAAATTTCGGTTAGAGTAAAAAACAGTAGTTTTAGTTCTAATGGTAACGGTCGTTTTAATCAATTTTCTTTTGTATTTTTTGCTACAATTTTATTTGCATTTTATTAAAACATTATATGCAAGTTGCATATTTACGAAGAAAAAAGTAGTTATTTTTTTTTCATTACATTTTTTAATTATATCCCCTCAAGTCATGCGTCGAGTACCAATGCTGCTTTTCATGCCGCGTCATTAGCATCTTTAATATGATTTTAATGTCTGCAACTTAATCAAGTTAAAGACTGACGAAACGTAGGACAAAACCCGGGAAAATTATATATAATTAATTATTAAAAAGTAAAGTTATGCACGCATATTATATGATTAGTTTTTCAATACCGCTTTATTATAATGTTCACATAATTAACTTTATAATAAACCGCTGTGGCAATAACATGATAATTTGTTTGATCATTTTCTTCATTACACGTGTGGGCTATCGAACTATGTAATATGCAATGACCGGTTGGTTATTTATATCTTACAATATTGTTTGTATTCATTATTAAGTGAGTACACACAAGGTCGGTAGCCGGTGATGTGAATCATCAATACGCAATTTGTAATTTTTCCATTGCAATAAACATCATTTTTATAATAATTATTAAATTGAGTAAAATAATGTTAATTAATTAGTTAGTTAATTTAACAGTACTTAATTGCTAATACCTCGAGAGTCATGGAACTGTACAGGGACTTGGCAATGTTGGTCCGATACGTAACAATTGTTGTCTGAGAAAGAGTTGACACGTAAATAAATCTTATAGTCTTTATTGAATAGCGCAACTGAGAATTTGTCCACAACGGTGCTTTTTTAGAAGATTTAGTGATTATTTCTATTAAACTTTGTGTACCAGACGAATTTTTGAAGAAACAAAATGTTGTTAATAGGATTAGATGGACATTTCTTGCCGACGATTTATGTTTCAGTTAACAATGTCTAACGCTAATTAGCCGAAACACTGCGAACTATATATATATATATATATATAGCGCATAACCGATTATTCTAACTTTTTTTAGTACAGTAGTTAAACACATATATATATATATATCAGTTATTTTTTCAGCTTGAAAGTGATACGGAAAACATACCAGGTACACCGATTAGATCTTGTTAAGAACGAAATATATAGTTTTACACTTTTTATTTAAACTTTCGAGTTGATCTCCGAATTGACGCTGTGATATTCGTTCATCGCAGATTAAATTATATTCTTAAATAGTTTTCTATTTTTATAATGTGTATATTGTCTATAGTCGCATCACCACTCACTCTGACTTTGTTGCTTTTTTGGTCAACTAGTAGGAAACCTGAAATCTGTGGTACTTGTTGTTGAAAAATTTGGGTTCTGTATAATATACTATTTGATAGAATTGTTGACATTAAAGACCGGTGGGCAGAAGACGTTGTTGTCGTTTATTGCGATGTTCCTAATACATTATAGACGGAGAGTTGCTGACTAAAAAAGTGTATTTGGTCCTTAGTCCTTCGTACAAAGCGAAACCCGTCCCGTCAGAAAGCAACTTTGAAGATTATTAGGTGGAGGTGCGATCAAAGAGGTAGATTTTCTTGATAGGACAGCGAAAGTTGAGGCTGCTTTCTGATGGGTTGGGTGTTGCTTTGTATTATACCTGAGGACCAATGACTACAAAACTCATGGCTGTACTGAGTAGACAATTCTTATGTGAGCAGGTTTTCGCCTTTTTTTAAATATGATATACTGGTTTTTCTCAATTTTATTGTAAGTTTATGATGACTAAAAGAAAGCTAGAATTATTTTTGTCTTGTCTATGTCACCCGACTTGGTTAGCTAGAGAAAGGTGAAAGGATTAAGAAATTATGGTTTTACTAAGGAAAAATAGATATTATTTTTGAAACGATTTTCTATATCCATATTATCTGATTACGTGTAAACTCCATAATTCAATCATAAAAGACAAAAAGAACTGAAAGAGAACTAGATAGACAAATAGAAAGCAACAAAGACTAAACAGTAATAACAGGAATCTACTAAGTTACTTAGTGTTTGTTTGCTAAATAATCTCTTCTCTTTATATACAAGTTTGGATAATATTCGATAACATAGATAGATTAATTATTTCACTATCATATGGCATTTATTTATTTTTATATTATAACTTAGCATTATAACTACATTTCTTTCATGGTGTATTGATAAGCAAACATTGCGCACGACGTTTTTTAGTTGCAACGAAGTCAATAACAAGTGATTATTGAAGAATTTATATTTTCTACAAGGTTACTTACTATACATTCCAATTGGAATTTAAAAATTGTGCAATTTAAAATATACTTTAAATTAAAAGCTTCTGAATTATGAAATATAATTAATTAGTAATTATGATATTTTATATTACATGATCAGACTTTAATTTTAAATTTGATTTTTTTTTTAATAATAAAATATGGATATTATAAATATTAAATACAGGCACTTACCAATAATAACTTTGATTTTAAATATCAAATCAAATCAAATTAAAAGCATTTTTAAAAGTACAGTTTCGTTTGAAACACGCAAAATATTTTTTTCTATGCGTTTTCAAACAAACATAAATAATATAATTTACTTAATAGTTTTGATTTTTGCTGAATTGGCGTAGTGATACTGGTTGTCTGTATCGCATATTTAGTGCTGCTCTAAATGGATATCTTTTTATTATTCCACAAGAATAAGCATATTAAAACCACTTACACTGACTTTATTATTAAACATAAATAAAATTAGTGAACTAGTTGAATGTGCCATAATAAAAGAAATATTTTTTTTATTGTTGCAGTATTATTAAATTTTTTAAAACTTTTTATGCTTGCTAACAGATACTTGTTATACTACTATTTTTTTTCTAAAAGTTTCAATAAAATTAGAATTTATAAGTAAAAAAATAGTTTAAAGTAGTACATTATTTTTTAACATAAATGTTATACTAGTTTTGTATGTTGGTTTAAAAAAAACACACATATATATATATATATATATATATATATATATATATATATATATATATATATATGAAAACTACTAAAAATCAATTGATTTCATGTTTTTTGTTAATACGATTAGTATTTTTAATGAATTTATTCTTTTTAACTAACAAAAATGTAAAATTTTTAAATAGAATACAATTTTGGCACGTATTAAAATATTTATATTTTTCATTACACTGTCCACTGAATAAAACATCCGGCATTCGCAACATACTCAAACACACAGACTTACTTGTAAACAGCTTAATAACAGAATTAATAAAAATAATTAAAACACTTTGAAGTGAAAGCTGCAATCGCTGGTTGCAATTAAGTAATCCAGTTCAAAATTATTGTAATAAGTGTTGCGAATAATTTCGGAATCTTTCACCATTGCATTTAACCAACACACTTTTAAAACGTATGTTCACTTAAGGAATTAAGTAAAATTGTTCCCAATTAAAGATTTATGTCACTCGGACCCGATCGCAGTACAGTTGCTTATAATGACAATGTTTAACGATATTCAGACGAACCTTAATCACAAACAGGTTTGGACACATTTTTAGTTTTGCTCGTCTGTTGCTTTATTATCAAGTTTTATGTACTAAAACAGCTGATTTACTATTAATTTAATAATTTGATTATATTGTGAGTTATGGCGTTTTAATGACTCAACCAAATAATCATAAATAAAAAAATGGCTCTTCAATTTATTGTTTATGGTTATTTGGTACTACATATTATATTAAATTACGCTTCTAGTTCTTTTAGAATTATCTAAACATATGAAAGTCTTGCACGCAACTAAGATAATTACGATATTTCAAAAATATTGAAAAAGAATAACAATTAAAATATAGATTTATAATTAAGTCACACTTATTTTGAATTCCAATCGATATTATAATGTGCTAATTGTGCAAATTGTAAATGCAAACGGACGTGTATTGTACTATAGTTTTTGACGTGTATTGTACAATAGTTTTTGCAATATTTCTGCAATTCCTACACTTTTCTTCTTACAATATTTTTTACGTCATAAAAATCTCAATTATTTATTTATAGTATGTAGGGCGTTGCCATTATCAACCGTTGTTTACAGAGATATTACTAAAACTAATAACTAGAAATACACAACAAATCATGTCTTTATAGTGTTTCAACCATATGCACTAAATTACTATAGCGACTTAACGGTCGCTCTTGGTAGACTACCGCCGTAAAGGGATTGTTTACATATTAACAACCTTTAATAATTAATTAATGCAAAAACTTGTTTACAAAAGAGGAATAAATATATAATATATTTAACAATACACGTAAGGCAACGGGTTTTTCTTCCAGAAGGTGAAGCAGTGTTGGTGAACCTACACTGCTAAGTACGCCAGTAATATCCTATTACTATGTTAGGAATTATCAAAATTATTTGTTATAATGCCCATACCTTTAAGAATTTGTGAATATAATTTTCCAACAACCAACAGTGTTTTTATGTATTTCTATTCGCCGGACTCAATTCCACGCGCATGTGTGGCATATGATTTAGAAAAGGAATAGATTTTTTGTAACTTATGATTTTTTTCTTCCAAATTTAAGTACGTTTGACCGCCTTTTTATATTTTTAAGAAACAAGGAAAGTTTTATACGGACTAAATTTAATACACCTTTTTGAAAGTTTTATCATTTAGTTTTGGCAGTACAGTTACATCAAAAAAGTTAAATTATCAGTAGATTTATTTTTATTATAAGACCATCGATGAAGCCAACCAAATCCGACCCAATAACCATATTTTACTTATAAATTTTTAAACAAATAACTGGTAATGCAATTTTTACATAAATGCATAATATGATATAGTTTTGTGATTATACTTTTTGGAAGAAATAAAGATTATATTATTATACTATGACTATTAATCAAATAAAGGTAGATTCTATTAAAATTAATTATTTGTTTCTACGAAATTTTAAACCGACAGCATCTTTGTTAATAATTAATAATTAGTTTACAAAAAGTTCTAACAAAACATTTGTGTTGTTTGTTGGTTATATCAATATTAATGCGACTAATGAAACTTAATTTCGATATCGATTGATATAATCCACCCACTTTTATGAATTTATATTATCATTAAAACCATTAATTAATGAAATTTATCAGACCAATAACAAATATGGTGAGATTTATCATACTGCACAAATCAAATCGGTTCCCCATTCCTAATTGATTGACTCGACACGGCCAAAATCCGATCTAATAACGCTGTTAATTAATCAAAATCATTATAAGCTGATCAAATCAAATCAAATCAAATTAATACTGCATTTGAAATTGTAGATGCAACATGCACGATTAATTAACTTTCTATCATCCTAATTTATAGTTATCAGGTTGTTCATGAAATAAAAATACGATGCCATTATTCAGCTAGATAATTTCTAGCGCATGAAAACAACATTGCGATGCGCGACATCTCCGCCATGAGAAAGTTTTATTTTGTATGGCCAATAGATTAATTTGTGGTGATGCAAACGGTGAACAGAATTCTGAATATGATTTGTTATTAATTAAACACATTTGCTGATGAAATTTGTTATGATCAATTAATAGTTGTTAATAGTGAAGGAATAATAATATATTCTAAAGTGTATATCATCAGATGAGAGGAGAGCAACCGTTCGAGGTTGAAATATAAAAAGGAAACTTGTTATTGGGTTTGGTCAAGGATGTCTGATTATGTGCATATGTTAATATTAAACGTTATTGCAATAAGATGTATTCAATATTTTAGAATTGGCTTTTAATGATTCTTTAATTAAAAAACACGAAAAAAGTGGGATTATACATAGCAATTTAATATTAACAAATAAAACAGTTTACAGCCAGCTTACTTCAATTTTTTGTGCGCAAACAAAGCAGTTTTAACAATCAAAATATTTTGTTTTGTTTATATTAGTTTAGCTAGATAAACCTTAAATCTACTAAGATAGAACTCACTGCTATAAAAAGTATTTAGTGTCAAGTTTTGTAGATTTTGTGAAGTTTTAAACAATTCTATTAAAATTACGACATGCAAGTTGAGAAAAGTTTTTGACAAATTGTCTTAGATTTTTAATTCTATGATTGCTGTGCATATGTCATCTAAAATATTTTGCAAATTTTTCTCAAAGTAATTCAATAATTGATCTGTAAAAAGAATTTTGAACCAATGTTTTAGTTAGTATCCGTTTGTTCTAGTCTCTGCATTAGTAGTTGTATCATCTTTATTGAATAGCAGTAAAAACAGATAAATCGCTATTAATAAAATACAATATACTTAAAAATAAATGTAAAATTTAAAATAAATAAAATTGTATAACAAATAAATACATAAAAATATATGTCTTAAATTAAATCTTTTGTAGTTCGAGCAATTTTGCAGTCATAAAATTAATAAAGGAAACTTGTATATTATTGCTTGTTGTAAGAGTGGTTAATTTTCCTGAGCAAAAACGGCTAATAGGACTTGTATTATTGTTATTTTATCACTATTTTAATATATTGAACGTTTCGGGCAACTCCGTTCCCCTTCATCAGCACACAACATATGTCAGGGACAAATAAGACAATATACAGACAAACATTGCTTATTATTAAAAAATAAAATATTTAAAGTTTTTTTTTATAATTAAGACGGTGTCACCAACGTTAGTAATTGTTTTAACCTGTTTGTCTGCATATTGTCTTATTTGTCCCTAATATATGTTGTACCATTGTAGTGCTGAAGAAGGGCCACAAAGTTTCCCGAATCGTTCACTATATTAAGATAATAATAAAAAATATACATCCAAGTCCTATGAGCCGTTTTTGTCTCGAAAATTAACCATTCTTACAATACTCAAGAAGGACGTAAAATTTATTCCATTATAGCTTGTGTGTGAGATATACACCCTTTGTAACAGAAATATGCGTATTTATTTTAACTAGTAGTAGAACTCGCTAAATAAAATATTTTTTTATATACAATGCGCCTATTTAACTTGGCTTAAGTTTTATTATCTACTTTAAGAAAATAAGTTATTCTTTATAAAAGTTCTGCATGATCCAAAACCTACAATACAACCATCAGATCTTACAATGAGTGAGTGATATGTTCTAGCTTTGAACGTCAAATATTATTTGGAAATTATACGGATAGTTTCAAGTGACTCACGACTTTAAATGTGTTGTTATCTACAATAGAATGTTTCAAGTGTTCACACCGCGTAAATAAGCATTTTTGATGCGAGATAAAATTAGTAAAGATTCGATTGCAAAAATTTTGAAACAACACAAGTGTTTTGTTCTCTTATCCAAGGAGAACGAGAAGATATTTTTTATGGCAATAAACATTTTTTTACGAAGCTACATTTAATCAAATGTAACAGTGAGTTAGCAAAATGTTCGATGGTGGAGTGACATTAACCGCAATTTTACGTTAAAGACACATGATCAATTTTACTTTAAAACCTACGATTGTAGCGGAATTTGCAAACAAAATAATTGTGTGTTTATTTTTAAAAATTAAGAATTCATAGCGAATTTATTTTTTTATTATATCAGTAAAAACAAATTCTTCCAGTAAAAAAACGTCAACAGGCGTGATATTAGCGAGACTTTTTTATTATCAACTATAGGAAAAAAATGTATTCTTTGTAAAAACTTCTGTTTCCATGAAGCAAATCCTACAACGCAATTATCAGTTGTCAATTTCTTTTAGATACATGAGATGATCAAAGAATTAATTACGTTAATAGGTAACAAAATGATTTATTTTGTAGTTACTAATAAATTTGAACACACAAATGTGATGTTTGATTGAAACTGTTCACATATGAGCGAGGGTTTTTAAGTGTTTTCCAATACTTCTCAGCGTTTATTTTGGTTTCGGCACAAACTCATGATTTTTTATTAAGACTGGAGATCTCAGGTGTGAAGTTTTGTTATTCATGTCATGCTTTCCGTCTGACTGTGACGATCTTTTGCAAATGTAAAGAAATTTTCTACTATCTTTTGTAAACAATGAAGTCTAGCCCAAATTGCAGAAAGAAAAATGTTGCAATCTTTGCAATAAAAAAAAACGAAAAGTTTCTTACTTTTTGCATGTGACTCGACAAAAATTCAGTGAAAATTTGGATCACCGAAAAACATTGTGATTAAAAAATGCTACGGATGAACATCAACCGCATTTTGCGATAACAAAAATTAGAACCGCACTGATGATTGCTAATCTTCGATTGGAGATTGCAATATACGTAGAAGAAATTAAACGGCTTTATTTCTGGTATTAGTTTAATAAAAAAGTTACTTTACTAACTGAAGAAGTTATACTGGTATTATAGTTCTTTTTTTTTAAAGACCAGAAATTGCTACTTTGTTGAGAGTCTAAGAGTTGTGAGAAGAGTGAACGTAGCACGAGAACAGCAAAGAGTGTTTTGACCATTTTTAATCATTACTGCTACAGTTTAACATTTTATTGATTTTTTTGTTATACAGCTACAGCCAATTGCATAATGTCAAACATTTTCCGGCTGCTATCTATATACGGCCAGAAAGAGTTTTGCAGTAGCTAACTGTCACTTTTACATACAGTAATTGTAAACACCAACTTTCTGAATCCAAGTGCGGCCAGAAACACCGACTTTAAGATATAGCCGCCTAAAACAGTGTTTGTAACAGTACGAGTTAGATATTATAAAACGAAACAGTCTGGTAAATGTTGCTTAACGATAATTACCGCCTCTGATGATGTTATAAACTTACCTGCCAGACTCAAATGGTCAGTGCAATCAAACATATAACAGACAGCATAAAGTAAAGGTTATTATTGCTAAATTGTATTGTATTGCTAAAATATAATTCATACTATTGAGTGAGCTGATACTAGCATGTACAAGTAAGAGCCAACGATCAGCAGAACAAGCAATTAAAGAATGTCTGCATTGGAATATGTTCACTATAGAGGAACCTATTCCTATTCAAGGAATGGTTCAACGGGTTAGGGAGTAGTTTTAGAGGCTTAGTTTTACATTTACGAACGTTTTAATTTTGCGAGCCTGAAGTGGGATATGGGGATTTTTGACTTTTGGTACAAAGTATAAATTTTAAAAAGATTAAATAGAATGATCCAAGGTTAGGTTTAAGCAGCAATATTCAAATGCATACAATTTCTCTTCATATCAGTCTACTTTTGTGATTTTTACATTGCTTTGAAACAAAACGAAACGAATAATTGGTTAACGTTGTTAGTGCCACTGCAAGTAATAATGAAGTCAAGTTGTTGTGCGCCCTTCTTGTAAACGATAAAGGAAGCTGGACTAACCGTCTTGAACAACCAATATAATCTACAAGCAACCAGTATCACAACGTTTAACTTTAAATGATTTTAAATCTTTTGATTTCATCGTTTTTATTCTATGGCCGGATAGGGTTGTGATACTGGTTACCTGTAGATTATAATAGTTGTTCTAGACAGTCAGTCAAGCTCGGTTTATCGTTTACTAGAAGGGCACACAACCACTCAATTTGACTTCAGTATAAATTTATTTTATAATTTTCTTTAACTTAGCTATTGTGTTAGTAACAACGTAGTTTTTATAATATTAAATCTTTCCCAATATTTGCCGTGACATCCCAATTATATGTTGCTGCTTGAAATTGGTTAAAAACCTACGGCCGGCCTCATTTAGGCAAGTTTACATACTGCATCCATTCTTGTGCGATATATTGTCGATTTACAACATATAATTTGATTTCGATTAATATCGACAATGTCTTGTGTTTGACATTTGCCCAACCAGCATATAAACACTTCGACGAAGACCAATTTTATAAAACACTTTACAAAGCAGAAACCAAAAGATTTTGCATTGTTTATTTAAACGACATGCCGACATTTTGTTTTCATTACCTGCTTTATTATATGTATAATGTAACCAAAAAAATGTTTTTGTGGTTTTTCTTATACAGATACAGATACAGCGATGGACAACTGCACGATTTTTTTTGGATACCTGTTATTTTATCAATTAATCAACACGGGTGATTTTTTTCCAAAACTTTCCAATCAACTATAGCAAGTTATTTTTATTACGTAGGTTTATTTAGTGTACATTCTACTGTCTATTCAAAACTACCAGTACTTCAAGTTACTATATATGCAATTTCTGATTACATGAATAGTAGTAAATAAACGTGGGATTTTATCAATTCATAAACAAAAAAATTTAGATTTAAATCCTGCAGTTACTGATTGCCTAATAAATTAAAAAATTGTAATGCAATAATATCTAAAATGAATATCGAGTTAAATATACCATGGAACACAATAATGATAGATTTTATAATATACATATTCAAACTATCGCATCACTTGAAATAAATTCACATCCTCAATTAGCTTTAGTAAACTAAATAATGCACGTTTCACTCGTTAGGTAAAGAGCCACACAATTACATAACCGCTTCCTCATATTTATTTATTTTTTCCTAGTAAACGCGCATAACATTAATTGCCGAACGTATTCAAACTGCTCTTATCTCAAACTCGATCTACATAAAGAAGTGATACTTGAATCTTAATAGTCCGCGAAGAATCGCGAGAAGATTAGGATCTTTATAATTCCAAGCAAATGCTGCAATTATTGAGAATTGCGCGCATTTTACGACCATTACAAATTGTATTCAGTTCTAAATATATTGCATTTATTTTTGTTTATACATTATGTATTATTATAAATGGGAAATTTTGACCACAATGTGTTTAACAGCGTTCTGGTGGAAATTGAAACATCAATTTGCGTTAAAGCTGATATACTCAGACATGCAGTCTACACAAATACCTATCACACCAACACGCCTTTCCTTAACCTTCAATTCCTCATAATTGCATACAAATTTATTTATTTTTATAATCTCCATTAGGTAACGGTTTCATTTTATTTACTGCATTTTCAAGTTGCAGATTAAATCAGTTTTATTCCAACTAAATAAATTATGCTTCTTGTCGTATAATGATGGGACTCTTATTGTCTTCATGATTGGTAAATTAAGTCTGGTCATTATAGTGAACTGTATATATTATTTTAATTTAAAATTATATCTAGGCATATTACTTTTTTAACTATTGTTTCATTGTCAGCACTCAGATGTTGTTAGGTTGATTCGTTCTTATTCATGGAATTAATACGTAATGTGCTGTATTGTGAAGGTACAGTTATTTTGTTGTAGGTTATGGGTATTTTCTTTGTGATTCATATAGGATTCGTTGGAAAGTAATCGATTCGTGAGTTGTACAGAACAGGTCGCGTGGAAAGGTATTAATTATGTAAGAAATATTAAATACCAAGAAGCCATTCAAATTTAGACCGCTATATTTTTATTACATTATACTGGGCGATATAAATGAATAATACTTGAAATATTGAAGAAATATTTACTAAAATGTAATAATAAAAATTCATGTAATAGAAAACCTTTCATAATACTTTTCGTACTCCTACTTCCCAGACTTTTTTCTTCTGTTAAATGTCGTCAACTGAATGCTAAATTGGTTGTAAAATGCAACTATATTCGCGAAATGTTATAACTGTTTAGCAGTACTAAAAATGTATAAACATATTGGCAATTTTGTCACGACTTTAAATGCGTGCCGTGCCGTTGCCATTTATTTAAAAATGAAATATGACCACCATTTTTAATTGCGTGCAAACAAATTTAAACTGATGTTCTGTATTTTCTAAAATATCTTATCTCAAGTTTTTACAAATATAAAAATCAATATTTTTTTATATAGATTTTTTACTGTACAATTTTTACAAAAATCGAGAATAATATTTAAATTAATTATACATTTAAACTTTTTTCAATAAAATTGAATTATTAAAAGAGATTTTAATTCAATTTAATTTAGTAATTAATTTAATACATTAGAAAATAACTGTGGAAAATTTATTGTTACTTAAAAAGTATATAGGGAGAAACATTAGGACTTTATGGAACGGTTAAAAAATTTATATTAAAAAAATTATTAAAAACTAAATTATAACAAACTTTTTAAGAGCAAACTGCTTCCCTTCAACGAAAGGAATTTTACTTTTCAACAAAGAATTTGTTAACCATCTAACAAGATATTTTTTTATTTTTTCTTATTCAAATTGAAGGAAAGGAAAAAATTAATGTAAATAATAAAAAAAAATATCTGTTAGATAATAAAAAAATGGTATTTACAATAACGCGCCCTGTTGTCCCGACTGTGACTATAGTTATGCTGGCGGTTTGTCAGCAATGATATAGTTTTTTTAAGTTTTTTTTTGACAACATAGGCGCCACTCAAGATAATTGTCAGCGATGGAGGCAATCTTCAGTCACAGTGAAACAGTAATCGATAAGATTTATTTTGGAACGAATTACAATACTTTTAATTTAAATAGTAGTTGAACTAACAAGAGCGAGAGGGTGTCAACAGCTACAATAACGGAATCATCCTTTTATTGATTTCGTCAGCGTTGGTTAGTAGACGAAATTTAAGACGTCTACAGTCCACGTTTATTTCTAATTACTAAGTAATATATACGGTAAACTAAGTTTACCGTACTTTTGTGTACTTGATAGAATTTTGACACCCCAGGTTTACGTGTTGAAGGATTTATCCAGTTTTACGGTTGATTGGTGGAATTGAAGGATAGTTTTGATAATGCTAATAATTGCTATTAGCTGTACTGACAGTTATAATCTGTCAGTACTTGCCGACGAGAATAATCTCATTATAAACCTCACACTGTCGATTCAAAGATTCAACACAAAACCAATGAACTTTGCAAACACTGACACCTTACACAATGCTACACTTTTATTTCCTGGAAGTAGGACGTACTCAAGAGAAGAGCCAGTTTCCATTTTATATTATTCAATGTAGGAGCAGAAAATCGCATCACAAGTTTTTTTAATGTTATTTAAATGTTAAAAAAAAACGAATAACGATAAAATAACGATTAATATTAAGTTACGTTACTTTTGTTTAGTTTCAATTTTAAACATGTTTTAAACTTTACTACAAGCAAATGAATAAAAAAAGTTTTCATCTTTATAGTTCATTTTGGAAGAAGCAGGCGCTGTGATAAGTACTTTTCATAAATATTTTTTCATTACAAATTGAGTACTTAATTAATCGATTTTCATAATTTTTCTGCAGCGTATGTTACTATTACATGTTTTTGGCTGCTCATTTAGTAATTAAAAATGATGCCCGGTCTAGCCCGGAGACGCAAGACAACACTTTAAAACTATATATTAAGTTTACGTCAATTAATAAGTAACCCTAATCTAATATCACAGATAACAATTAAAAACTTATATCTTTTAAACGTTTTACATTTTGCCAGTTTTTTTATATATAAGGTGGAAGAATTTATGTATTTTTATAAGATATAATTTTAATTTAACTCAACGATAAAATGGCCATTGTTTACTAATAACTATAAATAAGGAAAGCAGTTTAATTTTATATTTTTATTAAATAAATTTTTAAATCATGCGTGAAATGGCACATTTTTGTTTTTAATGAGTTAATTAAAAGATTAAATCTATTACCATAACATGTACTTTCAATATTTAACATGGTTTTATTATTGTTATACCGTTTGTTCGCTGGATTTCTGTACATAGGCCAAGCTTTCGGCTGGATTATGCATAGAGAGGGGACCGGTGAAGTCCAGGCGCCAGTTCTATTATACTCATGCAGACTGCAGCGTGAAAACAATAACTTGCTCAGACATAATATTTCACGTAGACATTTTTCTATTTTGTTCTTGCTCACATTTTCGAAACGCAGCAATTATTTGTTGGGCCATGGTCCATGGACCAATTCTTCTCTTTTGCAGAGGAAAATTAAATAATATATAACTGGCAAAACAAGTTTAACACTAAACAATGACAAATAATGCCGTACACTCTTAATGGAAAAAAAGAGAAATTATCTCATTATCTTGTCAAGGTCATTCTTTGTGCCAGATAAGGGATTTATTTTCTGTAAAATATCTCGATAGCTAGATACCTTCCGTTTCGACGATAGCAGCAATATTTGCAAATTTTAAAGACAATGCATCTTATTGTAAATGCCATAAAACATCCACAATAAGTGAAGATGCCGAAATGCAGGAAATAATGGTGTGTTTTTAATTTTAGTTAAGAGAATCGTTTTATTTTAAATAACTTGAATAATAATCCCATAAATTTATTACAATATTTTTGCTACATTTAAATACGTCGCGAAACGCGAGTGGCATGTATTCGTCGCTCTCCTCCCTCGGTCGAGTAGAGGCGAATGCTTGTTCTATATACGGGAATTCCGTGAACAAATGGTATAATGTATTATTCCCGTAATTTATCAAAAAATAATATTTGTAAATTTTATAATTCCAGCACTTTAACTCGGACTTTAATACCAATTCTAATAAAGTTAGATTTAATAACTTTATTGTTCATATTTGTCAGCTCTTTCAGTGGAGGTTTCCTAATTGAAAAATACCTAATAAGCAAGTGTTTATAAATGTGCATTGTTATATAACTGCAAAATAATTTTTTTTAAAGCTACTTACCGATTAAGAAGCTATTCTTAACATGATAGCTAATCATGTTTATGTTAATGCACTTAAGAACCTTTTTGAAATGAGGGAAGCGCATTTTCAACATTGATTTTCCGTGAATATTGGGTGTGGTATTTTTAATAACCTTCTTATGGGACATTCGAATTTCAAGAACATTTAAACATCCAAGCATTGTCTATTTTTGTTACAAAATGTTGCCAGGAGTATTGGAGGATGTTTCATATCTGACTAGATTTGACATGTAGTTTTAATATGATGGCACTGCATCTCATTATGCAACTTTGCTAACTGGTGGATTGGAAGAGGAGGTCTAGTTTTATGGTTTCCGAGGTGATCAGACCTAACGCCACTTGACTATTGTATTTTTAGGGTCACATGAGAGTCTATTGTATTTAAATAAGCCACAAAACTCAGTTGAGGCAGCGGTGGAAAATTTTGAAACAAAACTTAAATTAAATTTGTTTTAGCAATAACAAAATTATTAATTAATTAAAGATTGCATTAATTTACTTCAATAGTGTCTTTATTTTATTCGCTAAATTTAAAATTTCCCACCATTCCTTAATTTTTGAGTTTTCTACAAAAGTGTGTGATTTAAAATTATTCAATAAATACACTCTTTCTTAAGAGTGTCTTAGTTGGCAATGACAATCGAGTCGCGAGACACCTTATATACATTTCATTAAGTTCTCTAGCTTTAAACACAAAACTGCTTTTGTAAAGAAAAAATAATTTTTCAATTTAAAGAAACACGTTACCATGGGCGCCGATGTCTGACTGAATAAAAATCTTAAAAAAATGTGCTGACAGACAGACCCAGAATCGGAGAAATCGATGTGCTTTAGTCAAAATTTTAATACTTCTTTGATTTGCAAACAAGTCAATATATTTCGTAAACAAAAACCAAAAATCCCAAACTCTTTTTGAAGGAAATTTACGGCTCTGGACACCAATATATTTTGTTTATTTATTACGCCCAGTTTGAAAACTTGCTATTTTGTTTTTATTTGAAATCGCGAAGTCAGCGTTCTCTAACACGTTTTTGTTTTAGTTAATTAGTAAAAAAGGATTCATTGTTCTTGTTTTTAGCAGCTAAAAATGATGTGAGTTCCAAAACTACGTTCGAATTTAGCGTCTAATTTGTATTATCCTGACAGTTTTTTTCATAATCATAATTTACAATTGGATTGTAATTGTATATTACAATAGGATTGTATTTGTAATCGCATAATGTCATAACAATTATATTTGCAATTTGCATAATCAAAATATAAACGAAAATAATTAGTAATATTTTTAAGAAATACTATATTATTTTATAATTTTATTTTACTTAATTTGATTGGTTATATTTTATACAATTATTATTTATTTTTTATATGGTCTAATATCTAAATAATGGCACTTTTAGGTGTTAGAATGTATAATAATTACTATTTGAATTTGAATAACAATTAAAAAATACAATTATATATGTTACGATTACACAAATGCGATTATATTTGTATAATGCGATTACAAGTATATTGTAATTTGTGCGATTGCGATTATAAGTCTATAGTAACATAATCAATAATATCCTTTATCGATTAGAATGCCCCAACACTGTATTAGGAATAACGATAAGTTATATATGAAAAAGTTAAATTTGTTATTATTAATTGTCACAATGCTTGAGTATTTGTAACCGATTTTGACCAGTTTATCTTTATCATCCCGTTTAGTATTTGTTTTATACGAAACACACCAAATAAATCATTTGCAAAAGCGATGATGATAGTTTCACTTTTGGAACTGTAGGATTGATTTTGTTGGGATATCCTTTCTTTATCGCTGTATCACATATCTATCGTCTTTTTACTATTAATATTTTTACCTATTAGTACATTATCGCATTTGTTTTACGGTTTGTACAGTTAGTTGATCGGAATTCAAACTGGGTTTTATGCAACTTACTTGTTTATTTCAGTAGATATTTAGTCTGTGCTATAGGTATGGAAACTTTGGAGATGATAGAAATAAAGAAGTTTAAATTACTGGTATTTTATATGTTGTTTTTAATGTATTGGTTTAAGGTATTGGTTCTTTTGTAACTACATAAATTTAATGTCATTTATTGTGATCACTATTGGTAGTTACTGCAAATATCTTCTTTATAAACTATTAGTTAGCTTTTATCAATTGGAGAATGCAATTTATAATAAAATTTACTGCCTACTCGACTAAATTTGTCTGTTTGCATACGGTTAGTCACTAAAGTACTTGCTACTTTACTAAACTACCCGCCCTGGCCGGAACAAGATTTTATACATGTGCCACAAATGTAAGGGTTATTGAAACATGATTTTTAGTACATCTGATATGTAAATTCAGATTAAACAATAGCGAAATGAAATTTGTCGATAATACTTATTTTTATGAAATTGAAAGAATGATTGCTAATTTATTGCCACAAAAATAATTGAATAACTTAGCTTTTGTGGCCAACGAACAAATCATTTTTTGCAATAATTTTTATTAGTAATACAAGTGTATTGATGATTATCGCATTTTAAATTTGTTTGATTTTGAAAGATAAATTATGTTGCTTGAAAAAAAAATGCATTTAAATTAGGGTGAAATAAACACCGAAATATTTTCTAATAAAATTTATAAATTAAATTTTTAGTAAAAATAACCCACAAAAATATTCTCGCTTTTAAGAAAAAATGCTCAAAAAACTTTGATAAAAATTCAATTTTAAACAACTTACAGATTACTACCTCAGAACAAATAAAAAAATGTGAATTTTGGTAAATCACGTTACTGACACCTAATGGTAACTAATAAAATTTGCTGTGTAAAATATTGTTGCTTTGCAGTTGTCTAAATATAAAAAGTGAGTTGCCATTAGGTATCCTTAAATTTTGAAACGTGATTTATCAAATATTTTAAGAAAAAAAATTGTACCGTTAAAAAAGTTCTATGTATTTATTTGTCTCTACTATAAGTAATATTATTGACCTTCACCTCAATTTCTTCATCCTCTAACTATTCGGATACTGCTTACTGCTTAATATAAAATTTGCAATTATTCAAACATTAGTAGAGAGAGACATTAAATGCTAACGAATATTACCAAATAATTCCATTATATTTACATTTAACCAGCAATGCAGACACTAATGTAATTAAAATAGTTTAATTATTTTTAAATCTTACACAACCCGTGCAAAATTATTTTAAACACGCATCAATTATAACATTTTTTCAGGGTAATTAAAATTCATTGAAGAAACCACAAATTTTAAAATTGAAACCTTTACTATTGCATAACCAAACAATACACTTATATTATAAATACACAACTAAAAAATAAACTTTCCTTAATTTAAATGGCGAGATCGTTGCCCAAATTATTCAACTCATTTACAATTACAAATGTAATTCATATAATAATTAACATTTACCGAACCTCACTAATTTATTCTTTTTTGTTGCAGAACTTTTTCAACCGAGCAGCACTTTAAGGTAAGCACCCACAACTTGTGTGGCTTTACAATTTGACCTTTTAAGCAAAAAAAGTAGATCGTGACAAATTCAATTAGACGTAAATCGATTGTTATTATTATTAAGACCGTTGTCCTGTCGCTATTGACATTTAATTTTTTTATCATGATAAATCGTGTTTATTTATTATTAATGATTGACAAATTTAATGTCAAAGAGAAAACATTTATGACTCATATGAATCCTCTTCTTTAAATAAATATATATTTTTAAACTTTCTAGTTATATATATATATATATAAAAGATTGTCTATACATAAATTACAAATTAGACATTCATAAGCGTTTTATTTATTAAATAGTATTTTAATGTTTCTCATAGCGCGCGATGAGCATAGCATTATTGCGTTCTGTGGGAGAATTTCACTTGGTTTCACTTAAATTTTATTATTGTAATAAATTAGATGAGCGGGGTTCGTCTCTTATATTGTAAATTATTACAATTATAAATATATTATTAGGCGCAGAGAAAAATTCATCTACTTTAAATAGGATGCGGATTCTTTCTAATGTAAATAATTAATACACGTGAGAATTTTAAAGAAAAACAGTGTTGTTGATTATACGGCATACAGTTAGGTGATCTGGTTTAATTTGATACAATTTGCACAAATTTTTAATGATGCTTTTTTATTGTGGTTTCTGTAATTATAATTATGTAAAATTACATTAGTAGGAAGCTGTAAAATAATGTCGTTAAATTTTAGATAATAAAATTAAGTTAATTGAAAATTAAAAATAAACATTATACATGTTCAAATAATATTATATTTTATATAGTTTAACTAGTTAATTAATTGATAAATTAATATTCTGTAATTGTTTGTTGACGATCAAAATCAAACAATTTAGGATTTTAGTTCTTTGATCGAAACGTTATTTTTTCGTAAAGAAAATTATAAATTAAATTTTTGACTATGTTTTATCTAGTCACTCACTCGGATTATATTATAATTAGCATCGGTTATATCAATTATTTTTGTATGCTCTTTTTCAATGCGATTCGGAAATTATTAAGGTGCACTGATGAACTCTTTGAAACAATTGTCTGCTTTTAATTGTTGCTATTTGTCTCATCGTGAAATTTATATATGATTGATATTAAACTTTTTACTCAATTTAGTTTTGATTGTGGTATTGGCGTTGTAATACTGGTTACCTGTAGTGTTGTAGTATCTTTATATCTAAAAAAAGTCAATCAAATATCTCCAAATGTTGGAATAAAATCTGACTACGCCACTGGATTCTACGTAAAAAAACTGCTCTAATATGTGTTTCCATAACTAAAATAAAAATAAACCAAATAGAGGTCAATATAACGAACTATTTCGAAAAATCACGTTTTTTTGAAAAGTAAAAACTCATCTTCTAAAATTAGCTCGAGACAATCAGAATTTATCTAGCATTTTTAGTTTCTTAGATAACCTATAGTAACGTCCAAATTTGGCCACCCAAGCAAAAAATATATAACAGATCTTTATGAAA
>JARJEC010060954.1:0-14486 GCA_030264575.1 Tachinus sp. AB-2021 | reverse complement strand
TTTTACTATGATAATGCAATAATTTTACTTTATACACGAAACCAAGTGTGTAGAAAATAAACATGAGCTTAAAATTAATATTTGAAATACACCTGGGTTGCGTGCAAATTTTTTTTGTATGCGTTTATGTTGGAGCGCCGATAAGCGGTAAGAGTGACGATAAAACTGTAGCGCTGAAAATTAATACAATGAATTGCATAAACCAGTTTATTGGGGATGTGTGTTTAGTTACTCTCATTGATGAGCAACGATAAGTGGTATGACCGACTATTTATAAATAAAATATCTTTAGGTTTCTGCAATTTAGTGTATTAGTTTTCAGCGCTATGATTTTGTCGTCGCTATTATCGCTAATAGTTGCACCAACATAAACGCACCTTTAGATGTTCTACTTTAATACTGTGCTGGAGCGCACAATGAATTTTGTTTCAATAATTTCTGGATGAATTTGATCCATTGAAACCGTTTGTACTAATATGGAATTTTTTATTAATTATTTAGGTGCGAGTATTGTCGAAATATTCGTCAGCAATTGCGACGAAGCGAATGAGCGCATGCAAGAAAAATTAACTCATTTAGACGAAGCCGTCGTAGGACATGATTTGAAGACAGTGCAAGCATTGCAACGTCGTCACGAACAACTTGAAAGAGAAATTACTCCGATCGAAAAGACCGTGATCGAAATCAACCACTTGGCCAACTCTGTAGTTGATTCGAATCCACATGAAAAAGACAACGTTGCCAAACGGATGGATCAAATTAAAGATTTATGGGCACAAGTAAAAGACAAGGTTTTGAAGAGAAGGGCTGGCTTAGAAGATGCCGTTGGTCAACAGATTTTCACTAACAGCACTAAAGCCTTGCTAGGATGGGTTGCTGATGTGAAGGCTCAGTTAAATGCCGATAACACAGCTAGAGATGTAACAACTGCTGAAAATCTATTGAAGAATCATCAAGATTTGGGACAAGATATCAAAGCACATGATGATGAGTGAGTATTCCATTGAAATGCTAATAACTACAATATTTTATATTGGTTTCTATTTCAGATTTAAACAAATTACTGACTTGGGCAAGAAGCTTTTAAACTCGAATCCCGAAGCTACAGATATTTCCGAAAAGTTACAAAGGCTTGCAGAAGAACAGGCAGCTCTGGCTAGGGGTTGGAAGGAGAAGCAAGATTGGTTGCAGCAATGTCTACAATTGCAGAAATTTGTTAAGGAAGCTGATAAAATTGATGCTGCTACATCCAGTCATCAAGCATTCTTGGAATTTTCAGACCTTGGCGTAAGTATATTGATTGGAATACATTTTTGTACGCTTGATTTTCTACGATAAACCGATTCCGAGATTTACGTGAGAAAAGGAGAGAGCGAAAAGGCAACAATACTTTTTCTAAGCATGTGCGTTTTGAGGCATTCACGATTAAAACTTATACCACGCGCCCTACATCAGTTTTTTTTTAATTTTGAAAATTACAATTTTTGTACGCCAACTGTTTTTGACATCTACTTTATAGATTTACAAGGCGTTTTTATTTTGTTTCAAAAATTTCAACGATCTAACAAACACTCTCAGAACGAGCTTTTGCACATAGATTTAACTGTCGCTAGAAGAAATTATTATTTTGATTAGCAAACGAGAAAATACTGTACTCCAACTTTAAACCTGTGTGTCTTCAAAACATGGAAGAATCCCTTTAATTGTTTAGTCAAATGACGTAGAATCTTTTATTATTATTATTATCTCTCTCTTTCGAGAATTATTTTTTACTTGCATAAGCAAAATTTCTTTGTACACCTGAGCGCGTCTGTCTCAATCTGAACTACCCAACATTTTACCTTTTTTGAACACAATTGTGTACCCATGCAATGCAGGCAAAGTAACCACAAATATTCCAACCTTAACATGACTGCCAAGTTGCTTAATTACAGGAGTACGCCAGGCTTCCAATTTAAAGCCCAAATTTGAAGTCAATATTAGTTAGAAGTTTAAGCTATGTACAGACAAAACCTTTTTTTAAATTTCTTTTATACCATATACTCTTTTTTATTTCGAACGTCACAAGTACCACAAACTGCTGTTGCTTTGTGCACTGCTGTTAGCTTTTGCATCTTCATGAGCGCATCAATCGTGGATTGCCTCTTTCTAAACCGAATTGAAGCTTGGTAAGACCTCTCTTTTTCTTGAGCTTGTTGTGGAGCTCGAAGAATTTGCCTTGCTTTCTCCGACTTAAGCGGGTTTCTTGATCAGGGTTACTATTTATTTTGGAACATGTCCATTTTCACTAGAATGTTGAAGGTGATCAAAGGCGCCTCTTGGCATCTAACGGCGATCGTTTTGGCTACCATGTGGTGGTTGACCATGTGGACTTACATATGATCTCTGTCGTCTGCTGATTCTGCCGGAGACTATCAAGTAGACGGTGTCCCAAGATATTTGTACACTTTTCAATGTAAAATTCTATTTTATTTTAAGAATTATTTTTGCAGAATTCCTTGGATGAAGTCGAAGCTTTGTTAAAGCAACATCGGTCATTCGAGAACACGCTTGTTGCCCAAGATGTTGGCATAACAGCATTTGAGAAAAAAGCCGATGCACTAATTGCTGATAATCATTACGATAGTCAGGGTATCAAAGAGAAGTGTGATCAAACTCTTCAAAAACGTTTAGCCGTCAAAGACGCATCTCAAATCCGTTCGAATGCTTTAGAAGATGCCAAAAATTATCAAGAATTTTGCGCCGAGGTGCACGAGCTTCGCGGTTGGCTTAACGAGAAACTGAAAACCGCTTCCGATGAAAGTTACCGCGATCTCAACAATCTCGAGCGTAAAGTTCAAAAGCACGAAGCGTTTGAGCGAGAATTAAGAGCCAACGAAGGACAGTTGCGATCAGTTAACAAAATGGGACAAGGCTTAATTGCTCAAGACAATTACAAAAAGGATGATGTTATTAAAACCCTCAAAGATTTGAATGAAGAATGGCAGAAATTAGCAGCAATTTCATTAAACAAAGGACGCATGTTAAGACAAGCGCAAACCCAACATGGTTACAATAGTGCCGTTGTTGATGTCAATAATAAACTGGATGAATTAGAAAAGAAGCTTAATAACGACCAACTTGGTAACGATCTTAGATCGTGCAGAGATCTTCTGAAAAGGCAAGAACTTTTGGAAGTGGATTTAACCCAATGTGCTACAAGAGTAAACGAGTTATCCAATCAATGCAACGAAATGACCCACGACGACCATTTCGATTCTGCCACCGTCAACAACGAAGCTTTACTGAGCCAGCAACGACTTAAAGCATTGGATGTGCCGGCTCAAAAACGACGCGATGCTTTGGAAGAGGCTTTAGAATTTCATAAATTTAATTTTGAATTGGATAGCGAATTGCAATGGATCAAAGAACATATGCCCCAAGCTTCTTCTGATACTTTAGGACAAAACTTGCATCAAGCTCAAAATTTGTTCAAAAAACATAAGAAGTTAGAGGATGAGATCAAGGGGCATCAACCTATAATAGACAAGACTTTGGAAAGCGGCCAATATTTAATCAATCAAGATCATCCAGAAAAGAAAATGGTACGTTCATAAATTAATAAATTAGTTATGGGCTGTAAATAATTTATTGATTTTCTATAGAAGTTCTTTCTGGGTTACTTGAGGGGTAAGATCTGTGTGGTATTTGCATGAGATTTTTTGTTTGTCTCACATTTTCTTTGATTAATTTATTACACTAAATCATCTTTTTGCTTCAAATTGTTAATGTTTTATTTTTTATTTAACTTCATGCAAATCACTTCATTGCGTATATTTTAAAATATAAGTAATTAATTAATATGCGCACTAATCTATTGCGCAGTCTACCCCTACCGACCTATTATTATTAATATGTAAATATGCACTTCTGACAAAATTAATTTTCTTTCAATTAGGTTTTTGAATTGTGTGATAATTTACAATCATCATGGGATACACTAAATAGGAAAGCAGCAGAACGTACGCAGAAATTAGAGTTATCACTTAAAGCGCAAGAGTACTTCTTTGAAGCTAGTGAAGTCGAATCATGGTTGAACGAACGCAAAGATGTTTTGGCCAGTAGCGATTTTGGACGTGATAGGGACGCCGCTACAAAATTACTCACCAAACATAAGGTAATTTACATAATTTGAAATTACTTGGAAACCTATTAATTAACATATTTATATATTTTTAAATAGGCTTTGGAGTTGGAGTTGGATACTTACAGCAGTATTATTGCCGAGATGGGTAGAGGAGCTCAGGCACTAGTACAGAGTAAACATCCCGAATCTAAGGTGATTAGTGAGAGGCAAGCTTCCTTGGAGCACTTGGTTAGATCTCTGCAAAGAAAGGCAGCTTTGCGTCAACATCGTTTGATGGAGTCACTGTTTAGGCACGAGTACTTTTTGGAATCAGAAGAATTAGAGCGTTGGATTTTGGAGCAACTTCAACAAGCTTCATCAGAAGATTATGGTCAGGACTATGAACATTTATTGGTATGTCTAGAAATTTGCTAAAAATAAGATTACAATGGTTCCGTAATTACAGATTTACATTGAATTTCCCGGCCTAATTTTAAAAAATTTGCTTTCAAATTTGCAACACGTATCCATAATGAGTTATTAAATAAATTTACAAAGCTTATTTTCTTTAAATCTTAAATTTTTTTTTAATGTTAAAAGCTGTGGTGGATTAATTCAAAAACTATTTGAGTTTTATTTCCCGTTTTAATTTTCTTAAATATTATTTTAAAATCGGAAATAGTGAGTTACAACAAAACCTTTTTTTAATCTTTACATATTTACCATACTTAAAAAACTGTTTGATAAAATTTTATTTTTTAAAAATTTCTTTTAAAATTTGAATTAATCACAATGAGTTAATAGCATTTATGTTGCACGGAATATTACAAGATTCTGAGCTAATTTTTTACGCTGATTTCAAATATGTCATCAGTTTTTATGTATCAGCTTAAGTTACGGGGGGGGGGGGCTGTTTGTTGAGAAAAAGATACATTCGCCGTTGAAAAATATTTAATTATAACAAAACAAAAATCCCCGGAATTTTCTTTTATATGATTTTCTACAGTTGAATGACGAACTATTTGAATGCCCCAGCAAAAATCTGTCATCATAAAAGTATTACAGCGACTCAGGTATCGTTCCTCCATTGTCCGAATATCTTGGTGGAATCATTCGTACAGTTCCTCACTCAAGTCACCTACATTTTCAGGAAAACGATTTAAATGACTGTGCAGGAAGTGCAATTTGATGATCATGTTTCATCCAAGTTGCTGGAATTGAGACAACATCTCTTCAACGTGCTCAACGTAATTAACATCCCTATTTTTTTTCAATTTCTGACATTGACCGGCTAAAATTAGGAGTGTGCCGTCAAATATGCCTGCTTTAAGCTTTTCTGTACTCAATTTCACAAACTGTCTTGAAATGTACTTAAAACATTCACCGTTTTGTTTAATGCTTATAACATATTGTTGCATCAATCCAAGTTTAATATGATGGCCAGATGATGCGATCGAGGTACATTTACAACATTAAAGCTTCCTGGAGGTAATTTTTTTCTTGTCCAATGTTCTGCTTTCCCATAAACATATAAAACCAGGATATTTGGTATAGTCGCCTTGTTGTCCCAAAAGGAAATTTACCATCTCAAGATCATAAATTAAGAACACAAATTTCCCTTTTATGTTCGTCATACTTGATCTTGTTACCGGTAAGGAGCCTAGTTTATTTCCATTATGCAACAGTTAAAACTGCGTCTTAACGAGTCGATAAATAAACGCCATTCGCCAATGCAGTTATAAAACCAGTAATATCAGTGCAATACACAAAATCATCTTCAGCGAAAACATGAAGTAAGCTTTTGTTCTCGAGTGCGATAATACGACACTTTAGTTAGTTATGAGATTTCTGTCTTTCTATCGGGAAGCTAATAATTCAGAAGAAGTTTTCGTCAGTCCAAGGTCTCAAACTAAGTCATTAAGCTCGTTTCGATTGAATGGTCTCGGTTCGAAATAGTATTTTGGGACTCGCGTTGCTTGTCCCATTCAACTCGTCAGAGCTTTCTTTGGATGTAGATGGTAGTGATATAAATGGACCATTCGAATTCCTTACAGGTCTATAAGCTGATGTTCTTGTGGGGTAAATCCATTTAGAGCGGTTATTCTTGTTGATTCCTGTTGATTCAGAATACTAAGAAGAGGCCCTCTTTCAAATTCCGGTCACCTATCTGATGTGAACATTTCAATCATCCTCTTCTAGTAGTCCATAAACGTAATTCCTGAACATAGATTTTACACATAACATTGGGCACCCAGTACTTGTTTTTTAATTCCAATCGAAAACCAAAACACTCCAAATATGTTCGTTGTACGAAATCTGTAACACTCAAACGACATTTTTTAACAACATATTCACCACAGATATTATAAAAACTATTTGGATTGTTTATGCCGACTTTTCTTGAAAATATGATAGACATTACAAAACACGACCGTGATAGACAAACTGGTAGTTAGGGTTGGGTGTAGTGGATGCAACAAAACGTAATATATTTATATAAGAAAATTGATAGAATCGACCGTTACTAAGTGATAATTCATAATGCAGGATTTGAAATAGGTACTATTATGTTTTTTATCACAATTTATTTAGTCACCCCGTGACTGCAGTTTTGACTGAACCTCGGTCTTTATCAGACGTTATATGAGTGAATTAACAAAGAAACTAGACATTATTTATATAAGAAAAAGGAGGTAAATATAAAAAAACACATAATTAAAAAGGGGGCGGATTTAATATTATAAAATACATTACAAAAATACATTAGAAGAAAAGAGATTAAAGATTTACAGTTACATTATAAAACACATTAAGAAAGAATTAGGGATTAACAATATGTTAAGGTTGGCAAGTAAACAAAGTAAGTTTTGATAATAAATAAAATTAGTTAATGCTCTTGTGACTCAAGCTGTTGGAAACCTATTTTATTTTGTTGTTTTTGAAGCTAGATAATTGATATTTATGGGAGTATACAAAAAATGCAATTTATTAGGTCAGTGTTACTTCCGGTTATTCTGGAAAAGACGCCATCGTCATATTTTTCCTTTGCTGTATTGAATTAATTTGGCAATTCGAACACAAAAATGCATCGATTGTAAATTTTTATAACAAGATAACCAAAAATTTTTTGTTTCCGCGTGGCCGTGAATTCTTAACAATGGTTAAATACTGATAAACATTAACGAATACACCTGAAAATTAATGTTGATAATATGGTCATCATATTAAATTTTTGATAGCAATTTGTTGCTTAATATTTTCCATTGTTATTAACTTAATAAGTGTTTATAATTCTCCAAAGTGCTGATATAAAACTATTTTATGCAAAAGCATTTATCTGAACAATTTTTGTATTCCTTTCCGATTTTCCTTCTGTTTATTTATAGTTCCACTTCTGATATATTTTTAGAATGTTCCAATTCTGTTTTGTTGTGCTTTCAATACAGTTATTCTTAAAATCTTTTTGCAGTTATTGCAAGCCAAATTCGATGACTTCAAACATCGCATCGAAGCCGGATCAGAGAGATTCAAGCAGTGCGAAGATTTGGCTCAGAAATTAATAAACAACGAGAGTCCTTATACTAGTGACATTGAAAGAAAACAACATATATTAGAGTAAGTTATCTTTAATCGTTTAAATGAAATACGCTTAATGAATTCTCTATATCACCAATTAACGCACCATAATAGATTGTTAATCTTCTTGTGGTGGTAGCAATATGCATGTATATAGTAGGTGTTGGACTAATTGTTTCAGTAGCGACGAGGAGGACGACGTCGAAGCTGTCAAAAAACGACATGATTTAATACGGTAATACATTTAAACACTATTAATACATCTAATTTAAATCACTTTTGCTTAGTTTAATTATTAATCTAAACTACCACAAATATAACACAACAACTAATCAACTAATTTAATGAATATATAAAATTATGTTTGATACAAAATTTTAACAAATTTTGATGTAATATTTCTATAGAGAGAGGTGGGCGTCCCTGAGAACTCAAATCGATAACCGAGATAAGAGACTTCAAGCTGCTGGCGAACTCCATCGTTTCCATCGAGATGTTAGCGACGCATTATCGCGAATTCATGTCAAATCTGCATCCCTAGGCAACGAATTGGGTCGCGATTTGAACTCAGCTTTAGCTTTACTGCGCAAACAAGAATCATTTGAGAATGAATTAGTAGTACTAGAAGCACAATTACAAGTGTTGATTGATGATGCTACTAGATTGTCAGCTAAATTTCCCAGTAATAAGGGACCGATTAAGGAGAAACAAGATTCTATAGTGCCAGCCTGGCAAACTTTAAAAGATGCTACAGATATGAGACGAGACCAATTGCAAGCAAGTGTTGATTTGCAGAAGTATTTAGCGCAAGTTCGCGATTTGACGAATTGGTCGGTTGAAACTAGGTTGGCCATGAATGCAGAGGAAAATGTGCGCAATGCAACGCGTGCGCAAGTTTTGAAAGATCAACATGAAGCACTCAAGGGTGAAGTGGATGCACGCGAGGATGATTTTAGAACTGTTGCAGAATTGGCCACAGCTATGGATCAAACTGGTAAGTTCAACCAACATTAATTTTTGCTGTGAAATACAGTGAAATCTTTAATAAAACAATTAAATTAAATTAAATTAAATTAAATGGAACAATTGTAAAAACAAATATATTTTGTTATATAAGTTACTCTTTATTAATCGGACTCTGTAATAATAGGCAGGCGCCGAGTATAATTATTAACAAACATTTGAATAAATGAATTTATAAAAAGTTTTTATTTAATTATGAAATATATAAGAAATGTATTTAGTTCATTTCGGTAAATCCTTTCTTCAGTCTGTGATTTGACTTGGAATGGAAAAATTTATTCTCATGTCAAATATAATCTCATGGTTCATTTATCGATAATTTTTTATAAATGATATAAATGATTTTTTTATAAATGAAATTCTAATTACTATAAATTCTAATATATTTACATTCTAATACCAAATAAAATACAACTCGTGTTGCGCAGTCGTTGTATTTTCATTGTTTAGCATTAGAATTCGTGACACTTATAAAAAAATATCGATAATATAAGAATCACTTGTTATATTACCTATGCGAATACAATTATTTTTACTTATCGGTGACGCCATTAGATATGTCATTTTACAAGTGATTTTATGCAAATATGCCATTTTCGGGTGTTTTGCAATCATTCTATTCTCAAAGCAATAAGTTTTCAGCAATTTTTTTAATTTCACATAAATATTCACTGGTTGCTTAAATTCTAAGAAATAATTCAATTTCATTTTTGTGTACCATGAATATGGCCACCATAAAAGTTACAACATTAAAATTATTTGCACCACTGGTGTCCTGTTATGCGAGATTTTATACTGTATAGTATTTATTTTGTAATTGTCATTTTTATTTTTAATTTAGATCATTACGCATCTTCAGAAGCTGTTGAAAGATGCGAAGCGTTATTACGCGAACGCCAAATGTTACACACTGCGTGGCAACAGAAAAAGGTGCATTTAGACCAACTAATCGATCTCCATGTAATTTTACGCGAAGCTAAACAACTTGAAAACATTTCCAACACTCAAGAAGCAACTCTAATGAAAACCGATTTTGGAGAAACAGTCGAAGAAGTTGCCAGACAACTAAAGAAACACGAAGAATTTGAAAAAGTTCTTCACACACAAGACGAAAAGTTTGATACTCTCCTAGCCACCTGCAATAAACTTTGCGCCCAAAAACATTTTGAAAGCGGCAAAATAGCCAGCCGATTAATTGAAGTGCAATCAAAACGTGAACGGGTAAAAATGTTATGCTTCGAAAAGAAACAACTGTTGGAGCACGCACTGCTTCACGCAGAATTTCTCCGCGATGTTGCTGATGCTAAAAATTGGATTGCGGAAAAAGAAAAGAAATTGCAAAGCGAAACCAAAACCGCCGAAGTTAGTAACATGGATGACAAGATCAAAAAGCTGCAAAAGCACCAAGCTTTTGAAGCCGAAGTTGCTGCGCATTTAGGTCTAATGGAAGATATCAAGCTCAAAGGACATACTTTGATTAAAATGAAACATGAAGCATCCCCTGATATTAAAAAGCAGCTGGACGACTTGGATGAAGCTTGGACGCGATTAATCCATGAAGTGGAGCAACGAGGAAAGGGGCTTGAAGAGGCGCAAGATATATTAGAATTTAACAATCAATTACATAAAATTGAGTCTTGGATTAGAGATAAGGAAGTTATGGTGCAGGCTGCTGATACAGGACGAGATTATGAGCATTGTCAGGCTCTTCAGGTAATTTAATTGTTTCATCATCGATTTTCTGTTCAACTGCCATACATTTCTTTTTTTCTTAGAATACCATCTTGACTAGTTTTCTTTATTTTCTCTATTTTGCATACACCATTTTTCAATGTTTTAATAAACAATCTTACCAATCCATGAACTATCTATTTTACTTGTTAATTATTCTATAATAATAGTGATATTGATGTTTGTTTTTAATTAAATAGCGTAAATTGGACGATGTTGATAGCGATATGCGCGTAGATGATACACGCATCCGAGTGCTCAATGTCTTAGCCGACAAACTAATAAAGCAAGGACATCCAGGAGTTCAAGATAAACGCAATAATTTCATAAGGAAATGGCAAAATTTGCAAGGTGATCTCAATGACTATAGAAATAAACTAAGCGGTGCAGCCGAAGTCCATGTGTTTAATCGAGACGTCGCTGATACTTCTCAAAGAATTAATGAGAAGTTAACTGCAATGGAGGTGGATGACATTGGACGCGACGTTAATGGAGTAGAGGCGCTTAAAAGGAAGCAGGAAGCTGCTGAAATGGAAATGACAGCAGTTGAAAATAAGCTCAAGGAACACGACAGGGATTCTTATAAGTTGTCTCAAAAATATCCACACGATGCTGATAAAATCCTAGATGAAATGGAACAGCTTTTCAAACAATGGAATCATTTGTTGCAAGCCAAGGAAACCAGAAAGTGAGTAATATTTATATAATAAATATTCAATTCAAAGATTTGCCTTTTTACTTTGAAGATTGTTTAAACATTTTATAAATATATAAGATAATTTTCTAGTTGTGAGCTTGACTTAAGGATCAGCTGGCTAGGGTGTAACAATAATGAATATAGTTAGTTAAAAAACTTCTACTATCATATTTTGCAATATACTCTATATTTCATAATGTTTCGATAATTTATTGATTGGCTTAATATGATAATTATTGATTTAAAACTTAGCTGATTAAATGGCGAATGATTTGACACAAACTTAAGGTAAATGCTTTTAAACATTTTATGTAATTTAGGGCCGCATTGGAATCTGCTTATACCAAGCAGAAATTCCTCTCGGATACAAGGGACATGGAAATTTGGTCGGGTGACATGGTCAAACGCATGGAAGCACGCAACAAACCATCAACCGTGGCCGAAGCTGATGCACAGTTAGAACACCACAGTGAACTTAAAGTCGAAATTAATGGTCGAAGCGAGGACTTTAAGAAACTCATTGCTTTCGGCAACACACTGCCACAAGACGACAAACAAATCACGGACGCCATTCAGAAAATAAAATCAATCCAAAACAACCTTTTAACCACATGGAAGAAACACCAACAAGATTTATTACGTGAATACCAGCTGCAAGGTTTCAAAGAACAAGGCGATCAATTAAACAGTTGGCTCGCATCCAAAGAAGCCATTCTCAATAACAGTGATATTGGTGACAGCCCTCGTAGCGTCGAATCCTTAATTAGAAAACATAACGATTTCGAGATAATGCTTAACCAACAACTAAGCCGAGTCAATGATTTACAAGAAGTAGCAACACAATTATGTCAAGATGATCTATACGACAACAGCGAAATAGAAAGCTGTCTGAAATCAATCTTGAAACGCAAAGACAACTTAGTGAAAGCAGCCAATGAACGCAAGAAGACCTTGGAAGAAAACAAAGCTCTATTTGAATTCGTACGCAACATACATGAAGTGCAAAGCTGGTTGAATCAAAAAATTCAAATCGCAAGCGATGAAAACTACAGGGATCCGAGTAATTTACAAAGTAAGATACAAAAACATACAGCGTTTGAATCGGAAATTTTTGCCAACACCAACCGCATTCAATCTGTTTTGAATGATGGTCAAGAATTGATTGAAAATCAGCATTTTGCAAGCAGTGATATTGAGAAAAGGTTGGATGATATTGAAGCCGACTGGAAACATTTACAGGAAATGTCTCATTTGAAGAAGGATAGATTGCAAGATGCTTATCAAGGTCAGATTTTCAATAGAAGTCTGGACGAGTTTGAGGCTTGGTTGAATGAAATTGAACAGCAGCACCAATCGGGTGATTACGGAAAAGATTTAGCGACTGTTAATAATCTATTGAAGAAACACTCCAGTTTGGAAAATGATGTACAACAACATAGTGAGAATTGCGAGACAATAAATGAGCAATTGGAGATGTTTATTAATAATGGTCATTTTATGATTGATGAGTTGCAAGATAGAGCGCAGAGTGCGATTACAAGGTATCATCAATTGAAGGAACCAATGCAAGATAAACGTGATTTGCTGGAGGCTTCTAGTATATTGCAACAATTTACCAGAGATGTTGATGATGAGCTGCAGTGGTTGGCCGATCGTGAACCCTTGGCAGCATCAAAAGAATTGGGTAAGTTTTATCAGATGAAATTTGTTGTAAAAATAAGTTGTTGTTTTTTTTACAGGAAATAGTCTCACTTCAGTCCAAAGCTTGCAGAAGAAGCATCAAGTGTTGGAAGCCGAATTGTTATCCAGAGAATCAATAGTTGGAGCTTTGGGGTCTAGAGCAGCGCAACTAACCAGGTCTGGTCATAATGCGGCCAATTTAATTAATGACAAAGCAGGAGCTGTGAAAACTAAGTTAACACAAGTGCGTGACTTGGCAAGCATTAGGAGACTGAGATTGCAGGATGCACTGGAAGCTCAAACAGTAAGTTTTTAGTTTTTTTTTAAAAGAATAACTTTAAATTTTGAAAACTTCTTTTCTGCACACTTTGTATTAATTTGCACTATTTTATACTACCAATCGCATGGGACTGTGTGACAGACACCAATGCCTATGTATCGACCACGTTCGTTTTATTACATACTTCAAAGAAGATGGTTGCTTTCAGCCAGACTGGCGCCTTATATAGCGTAACCAACATGGTTATTGTCCTAATGTTTTTTCTTTTCTTTATTTATTCCACCAGCCCTAGGCATCAGTCTGCCTATCCTTTCTAGGTCTCGCTTCTTTAGCGTGGCTTCCAAACTTGAGGTCGTTACCCTCAGGTACTTCCGGGACTTTTTCAGTTTGCTTGTGTTCCATCAATCTCAAAACGTGAAATTGACGTAACTTAATAACGTGAAACAGACGTCACTTATTGACGTAAAATAGACGTGCTGTTATTTTTTCAACAAACTTTTATCAATACTGGAATGGGTAGTGTCCTGGCAATAGGATAATCAGTTGTTTGTTATTTAAAAAAATACATTTATTTTAGCGTTTAATAATGACGTCTATTAGACGTCATCTATTGGTCATATGACGTTATGTTTACGAATATCACCAAAAAATGACGCGAATAAGACGTGACTCTGCTGGCTGGGTTCTAAATTTCTTAACTGTTATTATACTGTCTAGTTGCCTAAAACCGTACTGCGTCTCCAAGATCTCTTTTTTAGCCTCAATTTTTTTTAGTTACTATCCCAAATAGAGTCTGTCTGGTAGGTTTTTCTGTTGTACCTGGAGTGTTCGAGATTTTATTTTTTTAACCGATATTTTACAAACGTCACTCTGTACGTTTTTCTTCATTTCTTTGTTTAGTTCTTCTTCTCTTTCGACTCTATTATTAGTGTTTTATTGGTATTTCCCTTTTCTGATTTATTTTGAATGCCAGGGTTCCTTTTTGATTGCAAGTGTGAGTTTTCTACTTTATGCACGACTATTGCCTGCCCGACCTTGTTGGTCTACCAAAATTTTTTTATAGTTTTACTCCTCTCTGACACTCGCTATAAACATGTGCAATTATTACTTCCTTCTTTGTCCTTTCCATATGTTCATCATCATCAATCTATTTACAATCTATTTACAAATTCTTCGAATTCTCCTATACTACAGTTGGGTGATATGTAACATGCTATAAACTTAGCCTAACTTCATGTGGACGCCTTTTCTTTCTTCTACTTTTAGATTTAAATTTTTATCATGTTGTCGAGCTCATTATCAAATATTGTTGGGCAGCTTTCTTTTCTTGATATTTTTACAAGTCCACTGAAACTACTTGGTTTGCTCTTTATGTTTCGGATTTTAGTAGGTCT
>JARJEC010060940.1:0-11225 GCA_030264575.1 Tachinus sp. AB-2021 | reverse complement strand
TATAGCGATATTATTCTTTAGTGAAAATCTATTTATTTCTCTATAAATAATTTTGCGTTATTTTAATTTAGTATGATTTGTTTGTATTGTTTGCTGTTAATTAAAATTTTAAAATATGCATAAATATATTTGTAAATTAAATAATTATAATATCGTGGTGAATCAATTATATATTATAACTACCAGATAATTAAAATAATTTAAACTATAATAAAAAAATTACCATTAGCATGCAAATAGCAAATAATTATAATACTAATTGACTTATGCAAGCTCGGATCTATTACATTAAAACACTAATATATGTACGAATATTGTAAATAATATTTCTTTACAATTTAAACATTTAAATGGAGCCTAAGTTGAAAATTAGAATATTATAATTATAATTACTAAGCAATTACTCGATTTGAAATAAATGTTTTAAAAATTCATGGGGGTCGAACCCATAACGTTTGGATTTTATGTCCACTGCTCTACCTATATATATATATATGTGAAACATATCATGTAATGGATGTTTCAAAAATTGGCTTTGACGTGGCTGTAGAACATAAAACCAATGCCAATTGAGATATATCGGTAGCTCAAATGGTAGAGCAGTGGACATGAAATCCAAAAGTAATGCGTTTAATCTCTTACTAGGTGAATTTTTCAAATAGAGTAATTGCGTAGTAATGATTTAATAATTATAATATTCTACAAATACTCTAGTCTTAAGCAATATAGAATAATTTTTTATTAGCATTTTATTGAACTCTTGCTCATAAGAAAGCATTCAAGCAATAGGCCAGTAAATGGGCAGTTTTTAATGGCAAAATAATTGAAGTCAAAGTGAGTGGTTGTATGCCCTTCTTGTAAACGAATAAAGGAAGCGAGACTAATTGTCTAGAACAAAATGATTAAGTAAAATGTTTATAATTAATTATCCATATCCACACACGTTACAAGCGCCAACAATCGAATGTATATGTTTCAATATTCATAAGAGATTGTCAGTGCACGTTAGTGATTTTTGTATCGCAATGAAATAAAATGAATAATTGACTATTGTGTTTAGTGCCACCGCAAGTAATAATGAAGTTAAAATGAGTGATTGCGTGCCCTTCTTATCAACGAATATATGTGGCTAGACTAACTATCTAGAACAATCAATAGAATTTACATTTAACCACAACGTCTATTCTGGCCATAGAATCAAAATGATTTGTTGTATTTTTTTTTTTCAAAAAATAAACAAAAAAAAACCAAAACTTTTCTTCTAATTTTTTTCTTAATTTTTTTTAATATAAGCAAAAAAGAAGAAAAGAAAAAAATCATAAACAATACAATTTTGCAGAAAAAGTACACTCGTCGGAGAATATAATATTTTTATGAAAATATTGATGACTCCTAATTTTGTATCCCACCCAGAAACAAAAATCTATTTGTTTAAAATCATCATTAGCTTCTAGCTTATGATGAAACTGTGTTTTATACGGTTTTATTTCATTGGCGGCATAACTACGACTCATATTTAGGTTAACATCTCGTTTTTTAGGAGATTTATTATAGTGATTATTGCTGTATCCAAAGGTAGTATTGTACTTGTATCTTAATTGTTGTATGTCTCTTTAACCCTTTTGCTGGGCAGGACACTGCGTGTTTTTTATATTGTTTAATCAGTATGGTACCATGCGGAATAAAAACATCTGGGCATTTTTAATAAAATTTTTCTATTGTGCTTCTTTCTGATATATCACCTACCATAACACCGAACAACATACATTTTTGTTCAAGCGTTAACATTTTACAAACTATTTCAAAAGAAAAACAGCGAGCAGTGTCGTCCAAGTCGCTCAGTGGATAGTGTGTTGACTTCTGTTCCAGGCGTACCGGTTTCGAATTCGGGCAGTAATTATTCGGAGGGTTGATTTTTTTAGGTTAAAGAAAAGTTGCATTAAGCACACCTTCTTTCGGATAGGAAGAAAAACGGTAAGGCCCATGTACTGTTTAGATGTTGTGTGCACGTTAAAAACAAAATAATTTAGCTTGAAATTCTAAAATTAGCGGCACTGCTGAACTGTAATATATAATGTTAATCAAAACAACTTATGAAATTATTAGATATTTATTTTTATTTTACTCGTCAATTAATAGTATATTACAACCAAGGCAGAATATATTACATTACCGGTGACGGCTGTTTGCTAATCAAGCCGCGTAGCGCCACGGTTGACAATTGTCCGAGGTATGTATATTATTTTATCGATCGCCTTCTTATCTATCGCCAATCTAGAGAAACTCTGCTAGTGCGTCATTATAAATCAAACATAACAAAATTTACTATATAAACGTATTATAGTTTCCATTTGGAAAAAAAAGTTAAAAATTTATCAATAATTAAAAGTCAGAAAAAAATACTGCCTACGTCACTGGATTCTACGTAAAAAAGTACCCATAATATGCCTTCCACACGTACATACTTTATTTAAGTCTTGTATGCACAAACTGGTTTGTATACCAAAGCCCGTGTGTCTGGACGAGAAAACTGTATATCGTGTATTGTAGTGACCGCGGTTTGTGGACTGTTGAAAAATTTGCGCAAACTAGGTTTGCACGTTATTGATTGTGTCACATGGATAGGGCTAGAGCAGGCCTACAGTTTTGCGAGTTGTGAGCAGAGTTGGCAGCGCTGAGATTTTTCTCTACTTCTGAGTAATTTTTCTGTGATAATTATTTTTGGCGGCAAATTATAATATTATATTTATATAATATATCATTTGTTTATAAAGTAGAAATATTTTAAACTTCCTCAAAATGCCTTAAAATTTTTCTACTGTGAGCCTACCGCAAAATCAAAATTTTCACCCTAATATTGCCCTTTACACAGCCCATTTTGACACAAATTGCCAATACTGCTTACCTACTGTAGTGTCAATTAATTTATTCGTAAATAATGATGATAAAATGACAATTATCTAACACAGAAAAGTTCTCAGAAGTAAAAATCATCAATCCTGGCAACACTGCTCACAACTCACAAAACTGTAGGCCGGCCCTATCCATACGACACCATCAATACCGTGAAAACCTAATTTGTAATTTTTCAACAGTCCACAAACTGCTCTCATGGAACTGCACGATATACAGTTTTTTGTCCACACACATGGGCTTCGTTATACAAACCGGTTTGTACATGCAAGGCTTAAGTAAAGTTCTTACCTGAGAAAGGCCCTGTATCTATAGCTTAAGAAATAAACCTTCTAGAAAATGACTGATTTCAACAAATTACGTTTTCCTTGGAAACTAAAAATTGTAGAAAAATCTTTTTACTACCATTAAACTCATCTCTCAAAATTAGCTCGAGACAAACCAAAATTTATCAGCACTTTTAATTTCCTAGATAGACTATAGTAACGTCCAAATTTGGCCACCCTGTGCTATAAAAATATAGGTAAAAATTAATTTGTTGTTTGTGATATCCCTGCTTCATAGTATTTTACACCCATGAAAAAACAGTAAAACCATTACTTTCCTTAATGAGAATGTCATTACGGTTAATTATAACGTCTATTCTAACCTCCAAAAGATTAGAAATCTATATATTACAACAATGAATAAACAAATATTTTGTGTGATATTTTTCCCTTATAAATTACGAGCCGATCATATGTCATCAAAATTCAAATTTCAACCAACAAAATCATAACTTAGCCTAAATATTTTTACCGATAAACTTCCTGCAGCTTTTTACAAAGCTATAGTAACAATTAAACAATTGTTGCATTATAAAAAGCTAGAGAATATTTAATTACTCGCAATAATCATGTTAAAGTAATATTATTATTTGTGAAATAATCTGGATATATACCCTTTTAGCTTCAAGTTTTCATTTTCAGTAATTTTCAAGAACGTGTTGCATAGCAATTGAATCGTGCTACGCTGTCGGGCTTTTAATATTTATTAAATTAGCACTCTTCGTTACTATGCAACAAGTTCTCTCAAATTAATCGATAAAATTCGGTGGTCTCGGGATTCAGCCTGTGAGAATATTTTTTTAGACGAAATGTAAATTTTTCTTCAAAATATGATTTATTACTTTTTGTTTTTTTATTGCTGTTATGGATGCATTTAAATCAAATTCTGAACTCTTTATTAAAATTTTATTTTTTTATTAATTTTTATTTATTTAAAATTTTAATTTGCCGTTGCTTTATTTAACGTTTCATCTGTCTCACGTCTATTTAACGTTTTATCTGTCCGGGTCGCTAGAAATTTCTTTATAATTATGTTAATAAGATCATTTCTGATTGCGTTTCGTTTTGTACCTTTCGTTCAAATAATAACACAAAATATTATAGTAGTAGTATTTGTATTCATTGGGTTTTACCAAACTGGCCATCGACCTAAAGGTTGTTCAGTCGAGTTTATGTAAATGTGTGTGTTGAGTTGTTACTTTATAAATTTGCCTCCGAGTGCCATTCATTGTTTCCCAATGCCAAATAATGCCGGTAGTCGAAGCTATGCATTCACCCATCCAAGTGCTTACCGAGCCTAACTCTGATTGCCTTGCAATCATTGTTTTATTCGAGATTGGTCGTACTGGATATGTCACCCCGGCGGTTAAAAATATTATTTAGTAGGGTTAAAAAGGAACTTGGTGTGTATACCTACTGCCTTTTTAACCCTAATTATTTAGAAGTTTTACCAAGAGATGGATGAGATAATATTATATTATTTGCTAAATTTGTAAATATTAGCCGTTCAGTCATAATCCTGCAACACGGTGCATGAGACAAGTCGTGACTACTGACGTTAGAAAATGCTTCTGCTCAAAGAAAAGCTAAACCATTAAGGCGTTGTTAATATAAGATTGGTAGAAAAATCAAAATACTAATTACTTCAGCAAACACTGTAAACAATCTTCATATTTGAACACGTTTAACGTAGTAAATTCTTTAAGAAATGTGTATATTTGAACACACTTGCAACATTTCCCAGGAACATAACACCGTCGCGTAACCACACCCCGCAACAAAGTGCAGCAACAAGGAATAATAGCATAAGATTTCTTTGATCCGACGGCATAAAACCGATAAGCGATGGGACGCTCTGAAAGTTCTGTGTTGCGGCACTTTGTTGGTTAATGTTACGCGACGGTGTTCTGTTGCGGGGAAATGATACAAGTGTGTACGCACTATTAGGTTGAGCCCACGATTGCTGCCGAGGCGATAGCCAAAACGCCTAAATTTTGTGAAACGCTAAAAGCATGTTCCTTCCAAGTGATATAGACTATTTTTTTATTTATATTTAAATTAATATATTAATAAAAGTATACGTAAAAATTTGCGAAGTTGCTGACCTCCGGTATTAAATTAAAAAGTAATATGTACTGTAAAATATTTTACAAATCTGTATAAAAATTAAATTATGTCTTATAGTTTATAAATACGTATATTTAATGACTAATTGTACATATAATATCACAATGATATTCTTAAAAAATAATAAGTATGTAGTACTAGTCATAATTTTGTTTACAAATATCTTATGTAGGTTTTCTTAATTTAAAACTTTATATAATACGTCAAAATAAGTCACCGTGAAGACTGATCGGAGATCGGTAGAATAGTAGACTATCCTTAACGTTCTTCTGATATTGACCGCACCGAATATTTGAGGAGAATTCTAAAGCGACAACAAACATTGCATTTTCAATGGATGGCGATACATATTTAAAATCCATAAACTACTACATTTAAAACGGCAACCGCAATAAAATATTGGTTTCATTTCAAGCACTTTGGATATGGAAGTTAATTAAAATTATATAGATCTGCACAAACAATCGCACCGCATTAGAATTTATATTTAAACTCGTTCTGGATGTATGTACTAATATGAAAAGTTTTACTGGCTTTGCGTTTTGCAAATTTCATTAAAATTAAATGGAAAAATGTTTAGTTTAGAATGGACTCCGTCCTGTGTTTTGTTTAAAATGTAAATGTATATAAAACGTGTTGATTTAGTGACAAAATATTAGATTTGCAACGGACAAGTAATAATAAAACCAAGCAATTCGATTATATTTTAATAGCAGTTGCACACTATATTTACATTATATAAACATTACCCAGCATGTTTCCAAGTCATCGAATAACGTATTAATAAAAGTTTTCTATTTTGGGGTATAAAGAAATATTATATTGACTTGGCTGGTTCTTTGATGAAATTCCATAATATTAATATAAAAAAGTGACAACTGCAAAATAAAATTATTTGTATAAAATTGATTACAAACCACGATGAATTGTGACATGTTGTAGTTTAACTGCCTAGGTCTCAAACAACCAATCTGGTCATAAAATAAAAAAAGATTGAATTAAAAGTTTAAAATGGATGTTCCAATTTCACGTTGTTACAAGCGGCAAAGATTAAATTCAATTCTATTACTCTTCATAAGAGATCATCAGTGCACCTTAGTGATTTTGCATCAAATTAAAACAAGAGATGAAAGGAATAATTGAATTACAACATCTGATCAATCCTTTTATATACCACTTAGATAATAAAGAATTGTATGGATATTTCCAAAATAACAGAGCGACAGCTTACACAGCAAGAGCTACTACATTGGACCATCTTTGGAAATGATACGGATCACGTCGGTGACGTTCTAAAAATCTAAGCCCACATCCTAAAACAATGTTAATAAACATTTTAAACAATGTTCATAAACCATTTAAACAATGTTCAATAACAATTTAACAATAAAAACGGTGCGTGCAAATGCGTTTATTGGCAAATGGAGAACATTTAAAGCACTTGCTATAAATATGTTTTAATCGCTGTTTGGGTATTGCCTTTTATTATTACAATATCAAACATAGATTAAGAACGCTTTATTGACGCTTTATTTGATTCTACGGGAAAAAATACTTAACTTTTGTATTTAAGACATATTTTCTTGCGTGATAGATGACACTGTAAACAAGGAGTGCCGTTTAATCTCAATTTTCCTTTGCAGATTACAGCGCTATCTATCACGCAACAAAAATAGTGTTAAGTACTAAAGTTGCTTATATTTCTTCGTAAAATCCCAATCTGCAATAAAAAATTTCTGTCGGGTTTCCTATTTACGTTATATTCGATTTTGCAGTCTGATGTGTATTTCTCCAGATATTTCACCAAGGCGTGACTTTCTGGATACCCTGTATAATAATAATACTTTTATCGAATAGAATAGAAAATAACATAATACTTTTAAATTCAATATTTGATGTCCGAATATGGTGGAATTCAACAATATTTATTCTAAAAATTATAAAATGAAAACTCTACAAATATAATAAGAAAAGTATATATATTATCTTAACTTATCATATTCACAAATTATATATACATTTCGACATCTATGTGTCATTATCACCATTGATAAACATTTCGATATCTATGTGACATTATCAATTGTGATGTCAAAATGTATATATGGTTTGTGAATAAGATAAGTTGAAATATATACTTTTCTTACTATATATGTGGAGTTTTATTTTTATAATTAGATTGGATTGAATAATACTGTTAATTTTCCTTTATTTATCTGTAAAAAAATAGATAAACTCAATTTAAAGTGTGATGGAGTTACCGGAAAAAAGACTATCTAAAATTTAACCATTTTTATCAATTATGTTATGTTGCACCTTAAATTTATTATTTTGCAATAAATTTTAAAATAAGTAAATAATTAAACCGATTTTTATGTAAAAAACGTTAATAATGTTAAATTTGCATGTTCTTTAAATGTAAATTTTGCGTGAAATTAACATTCATTATGCAAATTTAATAACGTAAATATAATGGTAGTGTATTTACATCAATTTTTCTATTGTATTTTGAGTTTCATTGGCGGACTTTTTGCTTAAATAAAACGTAACAAATCACGTAAATAAATCGATTCGATTCATGGGACGTTAAATATTCCATACTAAATAAAGGGCAACAGTGTTAGTGGGAAGTTAATTTAGATAAATTGTGGAAAGAAATATTTTTTGCAATAAAAAGAATTGATAAGTTACTCACTTGTAAATGCCATTTATAAAAACTCCATGGAAACAACGTAAAGTTTTGTTTACAGGTAGTAACCTAGTAACGTGCTATTTCTTTGCAACGGTGTTAAATTGATTTAACACCTTTGCAACTATTTTACCTGTTCACAACCAGTAAACAACATAAACATATTGACAAAATTAATAATAAAAAATTACAAAATGCAACAGTTTTATTTTCCAGTGCTTAACAAATAAGATATGGTACGATATTATACTATTATATGTATGTAACAGATTTAACTTTTTCAACAAGGTGACAGGCTCGCTGGTTTGCCGGCTCGCCAGTCCACTCATCATATTGCCAGTCAAAATCCATCTACCTGGATAATATTATAAAATACCACAATTTGTTTCATGTATTAATTTCACTTTTATCCAACGGCATATTTTTTAGATCTTATGAATACTTAAAAAACATTTCTATGCACGCAAGGGTATAATTTGTACTTAATTTTCAATTAAGTAAATAAATTATGATAGTTCATAAAGTAAGCAATTAAATTTATTTTTAATTAAAAAATACCAAAAATAATGGAAAATTATATTCATCAATAACAATAACTATAATATTAATTAAATTTAAACATAAATACTGTAATTTTTGCATACATTAAACCACGCAATTTTTTTTAAATCACCATTAAATATATACACGTTGTACAATTTAAAATACACTTGCACACATATCATTCTGAGAATGTAATTCACGTGTCACAGGGTATTTTTGATTAATTTCATTGGTTAAAATATAAAAACAAAAACGCAGAAAAGGTTATCATAATCGATGATAATAAAATTATATCACTGCATGTTGACCTGATTTTAATGATTAATATATTCTTATTTTATCAACCAATCAGAATCTCTATATTTAAAAATATCGACCAATAGGATTGATTTATAGTGATTAATATATTCTTATTTCATCAACCAATTATAATCTGTATATTTAAAAAAATGAAAAAATAGAATTGATTTCTAATGACTATCAATAGATGGTGAAAATTGATAAAACTGCATTTTGCTTTTAGAAAAATAGACGGCTATGTCATTTAAAATCAATCTGATAATTCTCAAATTAAGAGACAAGAAAAATTTTAATGTAAAATAGGTTTTTGGCAAAAAATAATTTACCCGCTAAAAAATTGACCTCTTGTTTATTAATACCTGAATAAAATGGTATACTATAATTGCCGATGATAATCATAAAACTAGTTATATATATAACAATTTATATATTTGCCTGAAAAATATGATTGCCCGGAAACTGTAGAATTTATTTTGCAATTTGATCAAAAGTGCACGAGACGCGATGCGTCGAGTGAACTTTGACAATCAAATTACAATTAAAATGAATGACGGTTTCTTATAGGCGACCATATTTTGAATAAAATTTTTTCTAGATAATTTTCATTGCACGAAATATATTTAGCACACTATTTCCGGACCGATTAAATTTGTTACTTATAAATATAGGATACTGGCAGATATTAATTAATCCGATTTTTGTACATTAGGGGTTATGCATCTGACACTGACAGATATTAATTAATTTGTCAAATTTAATTTGTTTATTGCTTTGTCTAGCGCCCGTAAACTTATCGCTGTAATTCATGCACAAGTGCAATTTACAGAGTATTTCTTGCACAAGTGCAATTTTTATTGTAAGTAAAATCTGATTTGTCAAAAATTTAAAAATGACTCGATATGTTTGATTTATAATTATAGAAGGACACAGTCATTCTAATTCAATGCTTTTGATTGGCTTAGACTAGCAAATTGATAAACGGCGACATGGAATTATCGTTTATGTTTTTGCCAGCAACCTTTAAGATGACATTACTAAAAATTAATGTTTAAGATAAATAAAAAGATTTAAGCTTTCTTTTCCATAAAATAATTTTTACACATACAACACGTATATATTAATCACTATATCAAATTTGTTTTTTAAGATAAATTATATTGCTTTTTAAGAAACGACACTACAAATTTGACAAGAAACTCTTATAACTGAATTGCATTGTGAATGAATAATTTAAAAGCATTTTTGGAAGAATGTCTACGCTTGAATTCATATTGCTGGAGTTATTTTTAAGGATTAGTTATATTTCTTGTAATACTTATTTTAATTTTTTGTAGGTAGTGTATGGAATTTAAGCTGACCAAAACAAAATTAACAAAAAATTTTAATTAGCTTTGTTAAAATCAATATATCAGATCCTTTGTCTAAGTTTTTTTTTTGCAAAACGTAACTTTTTACAACGCAGGAAAAGATATCCTTATAAATAAAAATCTTGAAATTGAAATTGGGAATAATATTTCAATATAATCAAAATCTATTCAAACTTTTTTTTGTTGAGTATTTGTGGTTTTCAAAAATGACCACTACGGGCGTCTAACATTATAATTTCAAATAAAATTATAGAAATGGGACGGGTTGTCTGATATTTAATAGAAGTTGTAAATTGCGGTGTGATTAAAATATTACAAACTACATAATACATTTACATACGACACAATACATTTTTAATAAAAGATAGCACTTGTGGGTTTGTTCCAATGTTTACGCTTATAAAAAGTATAATAAATAAATCAAACATTTTTGTAAATTAAAAATAAAAATATTCCAATACCATCAATTATTGGCTTTATACTTCAGAGGTTTAAATTTTAATATGACACCGTCGGATATGCAAACACCATTTGATAGCTTTTGTGTGTGAGCATTTTTATTTTATTTTAATAGCAGGATTAAACCTCGCCATGGGTTTATGGTCGCGGGATAATGCTGCTTAAACGGATTTCAACAATCATTTCCGTTATTGACAGGTTCTGGGTGGACGTGATTCGGAATTGTTACTGGTTATAATTGCCAACGTATAAGATAATTTTATTAGCGTCACCGCAAATTTCAATATCGTTAATTATTAGTTACTAATATTAATATAATATTCAATTTAATTTCTATAATTACACATGATCGGTATTGAAAGAATCTCACTATCTTGTTTTTGACAATTCCTCTATTAATTATTTAAATTTACATTAATTAACTGAACTTAGTATGCGAAATGTAGATTAAATGCCCACAATTTTTAAAATTACTGAACATTTAGGATTTTGTCGATAAAT
>JARJEC010060925.1:0-12760 GCA_030264575.1 Tachinus sp. AB-2021 | reverse complement strand
TTCTGGTTATTACCCAGGTCTCGCAACCGTACGTGACAACAGGCAGTATACACTCGTTATAGACTTTTGATTTTAAAGCCATTGGGATATTCATGTTGAAGATGTACTTTAATTTGCCATAAGCCACCCATCTCAGTCTAATTTCGTCTACTGCTATAAAATTTAGTATATTACCTTCTGCGACTCCATTCATTAATGGTGAACAGTAATCAGCAGATTTTCTAGCAAAGTTTACTCTTGCGTATGTTCAGCATGAATCCGTTATGACGTCCTTCAGTTACATTCTTCCCCACTTACGGTGGTCTTACCCCAGATGAATTCAATTTTGTTTTGTCCTTGCGTAAACACTTTTGTCATGGGCTTTGACAATATATAGTATTTTATAATACAAGAAGCATAAGTAGCCTAACTTCATGAAAGTTTAATTAGTCAATTTATTTAATCTTTTTTGGAGCTGGGTATTTTCGCCGATGATTAAAGAATCATTAAAACAGTACCTATACCAAACGGAAAATGCAATCCGGAAGGTAAAACACATTTAGGTCTATTTCCGTTACCTCGTATGTACGTAGCATATTTGATATCATGTTCATTCTCGAGAGGTGGTGTAAAGTGAATTCTATTTTCACTCCGTCTGTAACAGGTTTTAGGAAAGAACACAGTATTTACAAGAATGCAACGACGCTATATTGTGATTAATCTTGGCTCTCTCAGTTAACAAGCTGGTTTGCGCTTGTTTTTAGGCATCGAGGATGCACTGTAATTCTAAAATAGATGCGATTTAATTTAAATTTCCTGGCTAGTTTAATAGCATAATTATTGCACTGGTTTTGGAAAAAATATTTCTAGCGGGGTCTTTACTTGAGGACGGCTTCAGGATATCATATTTAACATTTACTCAGAGCAGCCCTCTCAGTCCGCTTTTATTCAATTTAGATATTCTTAATAGATTCAATTTTACCTTATGCAAAACTAGGTCATTTGCAGATGAGTGCGTCATGTACGCAGCTGATGGTTCTAAAAATCCCGCAAAATCAGAAAATAAATATTTATAGAGGTGTCATGGTACGTTCTAGGGTGGTGACCCAGAAATATTTCTAATATTTTATGAAGCTCTTTGCGACTCATTTACTTTCATTTTATAGTAAAACTATTGCTCTGACTTTGAACGAAATCCAAAACAGGGCAAACAGAATCTGTGTGGGTACATGAACTCTAGGTCAATTAATATCATGGAAGTAGAGTTTGGTCTTATGCTTCTTCAATTTAGGAGGAAGTTTTTGGATAAAAAAGTATGTAGGTAGCTGCACGAGTGGAGGTATGGTCTTGGAGGCCAATTTACCTTTTTAAAAGTCGCCTTTTTTGATCTTCTACAGGTTGCACCTTAATAGCGTTTAAATAACAAAGTACTTTTAGCAAACTTCTCATTTTTAGGCTTTAGCTTGTCTCTTGTACTGTTTTCTTACAGTTTCAATTGGTGCGACGTTTGAAGACTTTGTGATAATATTTCCAATTTTACTCAAATATATTTTGATGGTTTGGTTTTTTAACAATCCTTTACCTGCGGCATATGATTTGTTCATTACTTCTATGGAGCTAGTCGAATCTTTTAGATTTTCTCATTAATTTTCCATATTTACAAGGAAACTTTATGCAATTTCTAGAGCCTTTACCATCGTTCCTCGGCTCAATCTTTCAAAGTTTGTTGTGTTCTCTGATTCCCCGAGTTCTTTGGATGCCATATGTTTCGTAGCGTTCTGCATTTGGGTCAACATTTAGACAACTCGCATCAAAATTTTGTTATATAAGTTTTGTAGTAAAGTTTTGGATGTACAATTTTGTTGGACACCGAGTCATTCAGATATATATATATATATATATATATATAGTGAGCTGACGGCTCAGCTTGGGCCACCTGAAGTAACTATTAATTAGGTACACAGATCTATCTATCTATACCGCAGCTTCTTGCAGGAAGCAATAAAGTCGTGCAGGAGCAATTCAGTGAGTCGTGCATTCATAAAGGTGTTATTTTTTTAAGCAAATTAATTGCAAAGTTAGCTGTGAGCCATGGTTCAATTAGTTCCCATTTTATTGTAAGTTTGATATAACACTGCTGAGTCGGATGAGCTTATGCCATTAATGAATACCATTGCAATTTATATAAAATCAATATCGTACGCTGGATTATATGTTTTTTATTTCTTCTATTTAAGTCAATCTGTCTAAGGTGAATTTCTTGCTGCCAACTAATGTGAATTTTAATTGCTTCGATCAACGCCACAATTTACCTCCTATGTTTGGTCCTTCAGAATTATGGTTTAAAGCTTTCATGTAGCCTTTTTTTTCATTTCTAACGTTTCCCAGCCGGGGCTCCTCCCTAGGTCGTGCCACAGTCGCTGAAACTCCGACCCAAGAAAAGTTTTTTGTTTTCCTATTGCCTTAACCCTTACTAAGTACTAATTTTATTTACTTTACATAGGCTGAGTTGGCAGTACGCGACAAGCCTACTTCCCAATTGCGTTGTCAGTCATTATTTTTAACCATAAATCAACCAATTGACAATCTCTTAACCTTTTCTTCAAATAAATTGACAGACATCTTTGTAATGCCAATATTTTTGGGTTAGCGAAGAAGCAAACTTAAATTTTAAAGCAATTAAAGTTTACAGGTAAGTCAATTTGGCTTGAAAACTTCATTTATTATTAAGCTGGATTATTTTTGCCCGTTCAACCATTCGGGTATTAAGTATTAACAAATTTGAAACCGCATCCACTGCTGTCAATAGTCAACAACTGATGCGGTTCAAAATTGTTAATAGTTAAATTAGGTTAGGTTATTCATGTATTTATTAATTAATGTAATCTTACCTAACTATAAACAATTTTGAATCGCATCCGTTGTTTGAAATTGTTAATAGTCAATATATATTATATATAATAATATATAAATAATCTAAGATAACCTAACTATTAACGATTTTGATCAGCATCCGCTGTTGAAACTTGTTAATAGTCAATAATGAGTAACAAGTATAATAAATTATTAATGTATCAACATTTTTTGAAATAACAACCTTATGGTTTTTCGGTATATCTTTCACAGTTGCAAGCAAATTAAAATTAAATACCTTTCCATCGACAACTGCAGCTATCGGCATCACATCAAATACTTCGTTGATGGCGTCCCAAACTTTCTCACCTGTTTGGTCGCCAAATTTAAGTTTGCATTCTCTAAAAAATATAATTAATTTTTATAGCGCGGATTGATCGAATAACACTCACGTGTAGAAAGTGAATTGTTTCTGTATGTCGCGTATTTCATGGTTGCCTCTTAACAAATGTATTTTCTCGGGATACATTAGCATATAGCAAAATAAATAAGTGACCACTTCCATGCTGAAATTTCCCCTATCTACATAGTCACCCAAAAAGAGTAAATCGCACGGACAGAAACCCGGACCTAGAGGCCAAAACATTCTTTCAAAGTACTGCAAGTCGCCAAAATTTCCATGAAAATCTCCTATAAAATAAAATATTGTTCTAATATAATACTTTTATTGGTAACAAAAAGAGAATTGTTTTTATATCTTTTAATATTTGCTTTTAAGGTTTTAAGGCCACTTGTTAAAATTGGTTTTCCATATTATTCATTTTACCAGTTGAATTGGTTTTTTCGATTTAAAAATAAATATTAAATAAAGAAATAGGGCGTGCGCAACACAATAGTACAAATGGTGTAAATAAGGTACGACTGCAAGCTGCCAGTATTTTAGTATTCAGTAGTAGGGTATGTACCTTTACTAATGGACTGGGCCTAACTATTGTTTTACTTTGCAGTTAAGGTTTGTGTACTGTCGATACTTTATCAGCTCTACATAAGCAGTTTTACTAGACTACTGTTTTTGGTCCACGTTCATTGGTAGATATTTCTGTTTTCATTTTATTTTAACTCGCACATTGATTATACTCTGAACAGAATTCCATATTTATCATCTTATTTTTGGTCGACTTTCGACTTGGCATTTATATAAAAACCGCACATTTTTTGTACATAGTACCACTTACCTAATATATACATAGGTGATTTTAATTCCAATAATCTGGGCTCCCTTTTCAACAATTCCTTAGCCAAAAAACAAACTTGCATCAATTTCTGCGAATAGGCAAAGGAATTAGTTGCGCCCCATACGTACTGTTCCTTTTTATTTCCGCGATTACCACTTTTTGCCTTGTTAAAAACGGACAAACCCCTCAACGTTTTTATCAACTCATTGCATAATGAACTTTGCGAATTCAAATCGCACGAGATTTTACGCGATTGCTTCGTGATATTGGCCTGTTCTAATGTCGTTTGGCTTGAAACACCTTTAACATTATTAAAGTAACTATTCCGTTGTTTTTTATACCTCTGATGCTCCAAATGTCTTCTACGTTTATTATGGTACCACTTTTTTGTATGTGCACGGAATGGGCGGCGATTTCAAAATTTTGATCTATTTTTGGGCTTTTCTTGGCTTAAAATTAATTCATTATTTTGGTTAATTGCTTGAGAGAAAATAATTACTTTCCACTACTAAGGGATTGAAGCTTTTTTGATCTAGATTGTCCAAGCTTCTATAAAAAGTATGTTAAATTGTTAGTTTATCAAAGCTGGAAAATAAAAATAAACTTACATCAATTTCTGCAAATATCCTTTCAAAGTTTTTGGAAATCTTAAAATTTGCGACAGTCCACGTATTTTCAATTCGCCGGCATTCTTCAGGAAGTCCTGCAGAGTTAATCCTTTATTTGGAGAAATATTAATTGACCTAATAATAATGTAAGTAATAAAATATTAGGTTTGAAAGTATGTTTAAATTTTAAACTTACGTGCTGTAAACTTTCTGTTCTCGGTCGATGTTGATGGCGTCCACTGGCAACGATTTTACCTTTCTCAAACAAATGATCAATTCTTTGAATTCCGCATAGCTAATGATGTTATCTTGATCTCTATCAAAAAATCTAAAGAAAAATAAAGCAAAACAATTGTTTCGAAATTACCTGAAAATATATCTGCAACGGACTTCACCTGTTATTCCACCATGGTTTGTAATAGGTTCCATTATAGCTAGTATATACATAAATTCTTTAAATGATAAAAATTTCCTGTTGCTTACATCAGCAGCTCTGATAAATTATAGGAAATAATTTTAAAAAAATTGTTTAAATGACATTTACCTAAATATATACAAAGCCTGTTCTTTGGGCATGCCCAAATCAATGATAAATTTGCAAAAAACAAACGGAGTCATGAGGAAATTTGGATAGCACATGCGCAAGAAATCTCGATAGAAATACATTTGGCTCGATTTCAAACCGGAATTTTCGATAAGCATTTCCAAATAAGTGGTGTTCCCCTCGACAAAAATGTTATCGGTAATTTCTATTATAGCTTCGCATATGAATACTTCCATTGGGTACAAACTGTAGTCCGTCTTTTTTACTCTGTCATGTATGAGTTTTGGAAACATCTCCAATAAAGTGTGCGTGCACATCGAATCTGTGCTGAAGAATTTAAAAACTTCCTGTTCTGACATCCATCTAATTTTGGGAGAATACTGAAATATAAATGAATTAAAAGCAGCGGTCGCATATTTATTATGTCCCATTGGAAATGTTTGTGAGAATAAAGCAACGTATGACACTTTTAGAACTTGAACGGGGGGTCGCATACCATTTGCTGTTGGGAAACAATTAATGGCGTTCTAGCTATTTGAGGTAAATTTCTAAAATGACAAGTCTTAACTCAACAAACACACACATACATCGACATCAGCACCACTTATCTCAGTTTTTGCTAAAACACACATATACAGCTGAAGAATGAAGAATGGCCAGTTGGGTATGCACATATCTTATTTGTAAATTAGACTATAGTAATTAAATAATTTTCACTTCAATAGGGCACCTCACTCGGACAATTTTTCTAACAGTTTTGAAGCGTGCTCAACTTTAAACATACAGGGTGTTTTAAGTTGCCTAGCGGCGCGCTCCTAACCAATCAAACCGCTTTAAATCACCCGGTATGTCGGCCTGCCATTCCAACACGGCGTGATTGGAGTGTCCGTGTGAATGATCTTAATTTATTGTAACAAACTGTAGATGCTACTTGTCATCCAAAATGCAAAATACTTTCCAAGATCTTGGAGCTAAAGTTACTAATTGCGGATACAGTGCAGCTATCAATGTTATCAACAATAAATATTTAACATACTTTTCCACTGGGCGATTTCAATTTATATTTCATTTCTTTATAAATATCAACACGAAATATGCAATGAATGAAATAAGCATTGGAGCTCAACGGTATCCAAACTTTAATGATACGAAATGGACTTATGGCCAATTCCAATCCTGTGAGCTAAAATATATTCTATTATCACATAATATGTAGTTAGTTATTCGTGAATACAAACTTCAACAACATCCTTAAGGCATTGCTGCATCCATGTTGTTTTTGATGTAAGCGTGGAAAACGGTAGAAATATTGTATTATTTTCAACAACGCACATACAAGAGTTGTCTTCACAGAAAATAGCAGTGCTAACTACATCCGGAAATTTTTGTTGGGTAGACATAATATACAATTTATAATATATTCAAAATATTTAAAAAAATCAACGCATGAGACGTTAACAGACCAAAAAATAAATTCTCTAAATGACAGTTGACATTGGAAACATGTGTTGTTCTAGGGCTATTGAAATTTTTATTGAAACACAGGTGGGGCCGTTTTGAGTGAACATACGATAGTAAATTGAGATGTATATCATAGCAAATTTTATCTGATGTTCAGTGGCTGATTTAAGACATGCTAGGCCAGGTGCGCACTCGAATTTTGTTTCCACTTTATAGTTTTGAAATTAAGACAATAAATAGACATTATGAAAGTAACTAAAGAGTGAGGCAATGTACTTAGCCAAGTCTTTTTTAAATAGAAAAAAAAGGTAACGCAAAAATAAATTCTTTTTATGAAAACTATTTATTCAAACATATCATTTGTGAAAAACTTTGATTAAACCGCCACAATAAGTCAACCACGAATCAACTTTACTTTGAGGTTTTAAGCGTGTAACTTTGCACAAGCGCTGTTTTTTAGCCTGGGCTAACGATGCCATGGCCTAGTGCTCGTTTATATAAGAGGTCTGCTTTCTTAATATAGTGAGATAATCAATGTTAAAAATTAGTTCTCAAAATTAAAGTATTTGTTTTTTCTTTTGGTAATTTAATAATAATGTATAAAATTATCAACGGTTTTTGTAAAGCTTTTGGAAAATGTGTTGTTTTATTAATATGTTAAAAAAATCAAAATTTTAATAAAAGTAAATTAAATCCGTCGAAATTTGTATTAATTTCAAACAAATTCCGGTTATTTCTTAAGCCACGCCATATATCTTGTGAATTTCAAACGGAACCATATGCTTTCTTTTTGTTATTTTGAATTAATCGTCAATTTTTATCTTCTAAATAAACACATTTTTGTTTCTGCATCTAGATGGGCGGGAATCGGTTAAAATGGTTCAACACTGATTTATATTAAAAAAAATTAAGACGTTATTTATAGGCAACTTTAAAATAAATTTAACTTGCACAAGAAGATAAAGTTTTTGTTTGGCATTTCATGGCATTTTTTTAATTAAATTTTTGTTTTTTCTGATTCAATGATTTATTAATTTACTTTATTTTTTTTAATAAAATGTTATGTGTTTTTTCTTTTCACCCATGAGGTTCCATTTGAAAAGATCGACTTTCCGACCAAAAACAAACGCGTGCTTTGTAACCCAGCACAGGGCGCCATTAACGCAACATCGAGCTAAATTATTTTTTATTAGTTTTAAACCATTTTAACTAATTTGCAGCCAACCGGATCCAAAAACAAAAAAGTGTTTTTTTCTTGCCATAGTGACAAAAGTTGACGCTCGATACGTTTTTATATTTAAATTGTCAACTTAATTCAAAATAACATAAAAAAGTATATGATTTCATTTAAAATTCACAAGGTGACGTTGTTTCCGAAATTACCTACTTCACAATTATCACAAATTTCATTTCTCTATATTTAATTTTTTTTATAAAATTTTGTCGAATGTCATAAAATATTTAAACTTTTTAAAACATTTTGGAAATTTACGTTAGATTTTTGTGAAATTTTAAGAACGTAAAAATACAGAAATTATAAAATTTAATCAAATCATGAAAATAATTATTATGATTTTCATACATTTTTATCAATTTTTACAAGATTTTTGTGTTTTTTTAAGTATGCCGTTAATTATATTATTATATTATCAAAGTTTTTTGGTTGGTCTTACGCCAGTTTTCTCAAAAACATAATTAGTTTTTGAAGATATTTTAGTTTTTTAATTATCACTCATAAATTTAATTAAATAACCTTTACAGGTTTTCATCAATTTCTACAAGATTTTCATAGTTTTCCGGAGTTTTTCTCATTCTCTTCGCATGTTTTTCAACTCTTCAATATTCTCCTCATAATTTTAACGTAATTTTCAAAGTCTTTTTGCCAATATTCTCACAGTTTTCGTTTAATTTTGATATGTTTAATTTTACAACATCTTTATAGTTATTAACCCACATTTTTTCAAATCTTTACAGTTTTCATTAGGTTTTGCGTAATTTTTGTAGTTCTTTAACATTTTTTACAAGACGTATTTTTACAAGTTAAAATGATAAATTTGTTTGTTTTCTATATTAATAATATTTTCTCTCTCGTAAGTTAAATTAAAATCATATTAGAAATATCAAATTATTCCAAAGTAATTTTATTTTAACAAGTAACAAATTTTCTTCAAGAACTAATTATTCATCGTTAAGTATGAAATTTTCATAAAACACTAAATAAACAAAACGTCATGGAAGAAAATAACAACTGGATGCCATTGCAATGTCTATGTCAATTTTCCGCCTCATTAAAAATGCATTCAAATCCATATTTCAATTGAATCACAACACTTAAATTACCGCATTATTATCAAAACAAAACGCAAAAATATCATTCTGAATCTAGAAAAATTATACACGATATTATCATTACAGGTAATTAACGAAAACATATTTTTGTATTTATACCAAAAACACATATTTTTTCACCGCTGAACTAAATAGCTTTGTAAATATTTTTCGTTAATCAATCAAAACATTACAATCTTCCTAAAAATCTTACCATCGATTACATTTATTATTCAGGATCTGTAAATAATAACTAAAAACCTTTTAGGTCATTACGTCAAAGTAATCCGACACAAGATGATTTTATTAATTATTACCTTAATCGGGCCAACATTTGGCATATTCATTGGGTCGTTAAATAACAGTGAAGTTGAATTTAATTTGTTGCGCCAATATCCTGACCACATGCTGGTTTTACATTACGATAACGATTCAGTAAATAATTTAACTCCATTTTTCAAACAACATACAACACCTAGGACTTTATACAATTATGATACCGCTGTTGATATCAGAAGACCACCTGGTCACAATTTCATCAATATTGTTTATTTGAGAAAATGGAACGCTTTCAAAACTTTCTCAAATATTGAGAATAATATTAAATATGAAGATGTAATCATGTTCGTAACACGCATGTTTACTCCAAATATGAAAGAAACGTTTTATTATAAAGGTATTGAAAATGCCAACGCAATTTTTATTTTCGATATTGGTAAAATGACCGTGCATCATATTCAGTTTTTTAATAATCAACACGGATTTTTGGTTGAAATACCGGTGGATAACGAAGGGATTCTTGATTTGAGTCCTTATAAAAATACCTTTCAAGATTTTAAAAGTTTTGAGATGAAAATTGCTTATGGTGATTGTGAGCCTTTTATTTATACCTTAAGTAATGGTACTGTGGATGGTGTTGAATTAAAGGTGCTCGAATTAATGGAAAAAATGTTGAATTTTAAAATGAAATTGATTGATTTTTCCAATAATTCGTTTCCTAGAACTGCGATGGTCAATGCGGTTTGTTGCTATACTTATTTATTTTATTTGTTTTTAAGGTATTTATTTCAGGTTCATAAAGGTGAAGTGCACATTGCTGCTGGTTGTCTGTCAAATACTATCAAAAGGAATCAGTTGGTCCATTTTACTTCTGATATTCGTATCGAATCCCACATTTCCCTTTATAGCAGCAGCGGGTACCAAAAAAATTCTTTTTTTATATTGGTTATGCCGTTTGAAGTTGAAGTATGGTTGTATCTATTTATTTCAATAGGACTAATGGGAGTGCTGTTAAAAAAAATTATGGATTTTTTATTGGGGTTTCAGGAAGCAAATTTTTTGGACTACATTAAGGTATTAAATTTTTAATTGGTGTGCTTTTTATATCTTCATGGCTATTTGTAAATGTTAATTTATCAACAGATTTGTTGCAGATATTTGATATAAAACAGACTTAATATTTTAAAGCCAATTACTTATTTTATTACCATTTGGTCAAGTAGGTACTTAGTTATTAGTGTATTAGCATATCAATGGTAAAGATGCAACATGTATCTTTTTTTTTTAAATTGAGTTTAATATGTTATTTTATTGAAAATTTTGAAATTTAATTAATTTAATGAAAAACTTTAATTGATTTTATCCAATTTGTTTCTTATGATATCCTATAAAAACTAGACACTAATGTAGAGAGAATGCGCAATTTAATAACACGACAAAACAATGTACATAAAAAAATTTACAACCGCTAAGTCGTTGCTATTATAATTGAAATATTTATTTAGCCATCAAATGATAGTCTTGACAAAGTCAATAAAAACTGTTTTTTGGTTTTGAAAATCGTATAATAAATAAGGAAGTAACAGCTCTGACCGTTTTTATAAACCGCTCCGTAGATGTATATACCGGCTAAAGTACGGGAACGGTCAAATATTTCAAAAAGTAAACGTTTTTGAAAAAAAAAGTTTCAAACAAAAGTGAAATAGTTTTGAGGGGGGCGTCCGATTCTATGAAATTTTCTTCACCCCCACCAATCAGGAAGTTGGGGAGAGAGGCAAACTTGAAATTATAAATAGAAACATTAATATTTTATTGCAGATTTGTATTCTACAAAAATATGTCACACTTTTCTTTTTGCGTGACAGATAGCGCTGTAATTGACAAAAACAAAATTAAAAATGGTACGTGATGCTTTGGTTACAGTGCCAACTATCATCGTGATAGTTCGCACTGTAACCAAAAACGGTAAACCGTTTTCAATTTTGATTTTGCGAGAAATTACTGTTTAAGACCATTTCCGTACTTTACGAACAACCGGTATATACTGTTCAACAACAATACTGGCTATCGATCTCGAGGTCTTTAAGGCGTGGTTATGTGCACATGTTGAGTTAAGGATTGTTACTCAAGATTCGATATTTAGGGCGACAATAACGGTTTTACAAATGCCAAATGGTACCGGCAGGCGGGGTTGTGCAATCATACATCCAAGTACTGACCGAGTCCAACGTTGCCTAACTTTTGCTAACATTTAACATTGGCCGTACTGAATATGTCACCTCGGCGGTTGACCAATATTTTAATAGTAGCTTTCCATTTACCATTTAAGTAAACCAATTTTGAAGTGAGGTAAGCCAAGTTACTTACCTTACCTCACACACATTTGCATGCTCAAAGGAACGGTTTAAGTAATCTGTAAGCTCAGCATCTGATACATCATAACCTTGTTATTCTAAATATCATGATACACATATATCAATTGATTTTATATTCATTCATATTTAAATGACCAATTAAATTATTATTTCAACACTTCTGGCAATTTTCTACATTTTTTAATTTTATATTATATTACGTAAACGAATAAATTTCTAGTGGCATAAAATTGGTATCAGTTTATCCTGCTATATATATATATATATATATATATATATATATATATATATATATATAGAAAAATATGAAAAAAATGAGAAAACAATCACAAGAACAAATGTAAAACCTTCAAATTTAATCCCCACCACCAACTAAGTAAAATTTCCTACTAGTGAGCTTGGTCGCGAGGTAGTCCGTCTGCGTTAACGGGTGAGGTGGGGGAGGTCAAATTCTTACTTTGTTTCACTTGTCATTTTGTAAATGAAACAACATGTTAAGTAAGGTAAAGTGAGGTAAGCTTAGAAAATCTAAGATTAGTGGTAAATCTAAAGCACCTATTAATATGATTTTACAAGTAATTAAATATTTTTAAAAATATTAATCAAAGCGATTGGCAGACAAATAATAAAAGTGGTACACCAAATTATACATTTCAAACTCATTTGCAACATAAACAACAAGTGATCGAGCTTATTTCAGTTTCATGGCTAATTTCTATTCTAACTGAGTATATATTGACATTTTCATATATAATTTCTGCCGTTATAAATAATGTAAAATTAATTTGATTTATGATGCAGAATTTTATGCTCTAAAACTTATTGTTAATCAAAAAATTGGCGACGGGACAGTCTTGAAAGGTACAGGAATCGACAATATTAAACGTTTCGTATCTACCTAAATTAAAAGTAAACTTGTTTTCTCAGGGGACTGCCTTAGACAAAGGGTTATTCTTGATTTCTAACTCTAGAAGTGCAAGTTTTGTCAAAGACAATGTCATGCGCGTAATATGGTTGCATAAGTCATTGCCACACCAAAATGTTCGGCACATAAAAGAATTTTTGAAAAAAAGTACAACATAGATGTAAAGGAAAAAA
>JARJEC010060909.1:0-10547 GCA_030264575.1 Tachinus sp. AB-2021 | reverse complement strand
GGTAGTGTTTGTATAAATTTTTAGTATTATATAATCATATAACAAAAATATATATATATATATATATATATATATATATATATATATATATATATATATATATATATATATTGCTAATGCCTGTCTTCCATTTTATTATACCGTAAGTAGTAAATTTATATATATATATATATATATATATATATATATATATATAATGACCGACTGGACGTTTTGTTTTTGTTTACAGTTTTGTCCAGATTTCGCTTTTATGATTTCGGCAAAAAATTTGCCGTATATTTGGCTCGGCGGAAACTACTAAAAATACTCTTTGAACAGATTATTTATTTGTTTATATTTTGATACACAACTAAATCCCAATAGACGTTGTAATATTATTGTTTTATTTCTTAATATATTTGTAGTCTGCAGCTAGGTAAAATACTTATAGATATTAATAGACTAGAATAGACTTCAGAATTAATTAAGTAAATTTAATCTTAATTACAAAAGGTTATATTTTCGGTCGAAATTAGAAGAGGAGTCGAATATTTGTTCATGGTTTTTATTTTAAATTTAATTAAAATACATAAATTGATAGATAATTATTATTTAGAATACATGATATTACTTCTTGTGTTCCTAAGTATTTGTATCAAAGTTCTATAATTTCTAAATAAATCTATAATTCTAAATATTCTATAATTTCTAACCAATTTTATATATTGTAGTTGTTGTAATAATCACCATAATGATAATAATTTGGTAAGACATTTTTTACTTGTAGTTTCAAAAGATACTTTTAGTAATCACTAATTTATGATACGAGACAGTTTTACAATTTTTTTATTGCAAACTTTTGTGAGCAAAAAAAAAAAATTTTTGTATTGCATTGCTAAGGTAGTTTGTACTATTTTGTTATCTTTAAAAATAGCAATTAGAACAATCTATACATAGTCGTCAAAGTAATTATTGATTGGTTAAAAACTTTTATTTTTGTATATTTTTATTTATTTTTGAATATATATTGTGTTTTTAATAAATTGTTCATAGTTTGTGAAGAGTATAAAAGCAGTAGTTATATCTAGGGATTCTGACTGATTTTTACAATCTTAGATATTCATGGTATACCAAAAGCCTAGTAGTTACTCAATAGATAGAATCTTTCGTTCATCAATGTTTAAAACATTTTTATTAGTTTTATTAGTTAGACAATATATTTTAATGCAATAGTGGCCTACATCTGAGATGTGTTGATGCAACGCAAATGGTTTTCTTGAAAAGGGTGGTAAATATAGTATTTTAGAAAATTTCGGTTTTGATATGTCTGTGTTCTGAAAAGAAACTAGGTATCTTAAAGAGCATTGTGATGCTATTACTTGCTAGGTGAAAGAAGTTATATTATGTAGCTAAAAAATAGCTATCAACAGATTTGGAGTATTTTTTTAAGTATGGTCTACTTGAAAAAAAAGAATTCAAAATTGTTGGGGTTGTTTAACTTGTAGGAGCCATGATGTTATAGAAGCAGGGATACAACGGTGTCAGAAAGCCATAGATATACAAGAAAATGATCAGGCTGATCAGTCTACTTATCGGAATGTTAAAATTTGCTAAATATTGTTTATATTTTGAGAAGCACACAAAAGTCTCAAATTTAAATATAAAATAAATGGTAGCAAATTGCAATCCATAATTTTATGGTTTTATAAACTTGTCGGTTGGTTTTATTAACTAATGTGTTTGTTGCGTCTTTGTTTAATAGACATCATCAAAAAATTGTGATTGAAGATTTTAGGAAGATAAGTGATATACTGGCGTTTAGGCAAAGAATAATTAATAAATTTAATGAATTAATAAAATTAAACCGTAATACGATGAGGATCGATTATTCAAATAAGAAAATGACTTTTTATAAATCAAAAGAGAATCCGTTTTCTAAATTTTACAATAATTGTTAAATTAGGCTTTTTTACTAATTAAATTATACTCATTTATAAATTGTGTTTGTATATATTTATACATATATTGCAAAATGCATATTTTTTGAAAAATTTTATACATATGATAAAAGTTAAATATAGTTGTTTTTTAATTTAATGTTTGTAGATAATATTTCTTATTTGTTGAATTGAGTTTCAGATTGAAATATTAACTAAAGTGTATTTTTTTCAATTTAGAACCCATATAATACCTAACCGCAATCGCGGTGGGTATATAATTCAAATTTTACGACAGAAAAAAAAGAAGCTTCAAGAGACAATAAAATTATATAGCTAATTAAAATGCACAATAAAACTTCTTACACCGACTTTAAAAAATAGCTAATGACTACGCAACACCAATACAACAGATACACAAATTTGTTTATGCTAATTAAATCAATCTCCTTAATTACAATTAATTTAACTACAGCCTATTAAATTAAAATGTATTGGCTTCAAATACATTGCTTTTTATTTTAAACACATTACTTTCAAGCCAATTTGAATGTATTTAATATTTGTCTCTTCTATGTAAAATGATAACTATGAAAAAATACGTTTATTTAAATCAAATTAATTATAAACAAAAAAGTATTAGCAGTTGTTAATTATTAATATTAAGGCTTTTCCAATCAAATCTATTATGAGAACGAAACGTAATATTTATTTTGTTTTATTGAATAAAGTTTTTATATATTGTATAATAAACTACAAAAATATCTTTCATATTTTCATAAAGGCGGTGGTAGTAGCTATGATCTGGGATATATATATATATATATATATATATATATATATATATATAATAACAGTAAGAACAAATTTGCAGTCGTATCGTTAAGGTTCAGAAACTATCCCCATTAACACTGAAGTCTTTATTTATTTCAAAAAGGCAGAGAATAACACGTGTTCTAAACATCGTGTCACCTCCTACCACATCAATCTAAATTTATAAAGACTATAATTTAGTCACTTTATTAAAAGAATATTATCCCATATGCTTGGATTTTTATAATTATTTTAAAGCGTGTAGCCAGCCATTTGATTTTTTTATATATTTAACTTGATCATTCTTGGGTTGATTTTTACAATATTTACAGATTTCATTTTTTAAGATTTCAAATAAAATTATAATATATAATTATTATATTTTCATCAAATGTTATTGCTTTTTAGTAGTTTTTATTATGTATGGTGGTAATGAATGTGTATCCGCACGTGTAGCCCAGTATGCGTGTGGGTTTTCAATTGCGGTTTATAATATTGACTTAATAACAGCTCTCGAGATTATATAATATTAATTTCTCGTCTTGATTAGGGGGAGTGCGTTCGAACGTGTGAGTGTGTATGTGTGTACGTAGGCGGGCACATTAAAGATACAAGTAGTTATTATTAATATGACAGTCTGATTTATGTCGTTGGATGACAATATAGCACGTAGCGGACGTTGCCTTTCCGACATGTGATCTTGATTTAAAGTTTATCGGGGTTGAAATAATGTTTTAGGTGGTTTTTTATTTCGGTAGAAGATTTTGAAGCGGGATTGTTATTAATTGTAGCCCGCTTGTGCCAATTAGCGATGCGCGCCACGAGAACTCTGTCATAGTAAATTGTGATGAATCATGGCCGCTAAATCATCGCTCGGATCTGTTTACTCTATTAACGAGAGAACGACTGTGCGCGACCGTACGGATTTTAATTATTCGCACGCGTTTCGTGGACATTAAGAGGCAGGTCTGTCCGAAGCGCAAGGGTGGTTTGCGATTTTGATTTACGAATAGAATCGACAGCAGGATCCAGTCCTGAGAGGGCGAGTTGCGAACCAATGGCAGCATTGCGAGACGGCGCGAATCCTGCTGCAACCCTCGCTTTTCACCAAACCCAACCTTCGCCCGCATGCTTTTCGAATAAAAGAATGCACTGAAATTTTTCTCATTTACATAGATTTTTTTAACCCAGCAAACTTCAATTGCAAGATATGTTTGTATCCTCTTGCGTTGGGGTGATGTGATGTTTGTTTTTCTTTGTATGGTTGAAGTGTGTTGTTTATGGATATGTAATGTGTGTTTGAAGTGGAGTGTGTGTGTATTATTGATTGAATTAGTGCACAAGAGAGTGAGAGAGACAAGGAAGGTATATAGGCTGGTGGCGACTGGTAATCGATGGTAAACAGATGACGGGCTCGAAGAACCCCGTACGGCAATAACAGTGCCGTTCAATTTGACGGCGCAGTTTCATTATCGTTCCGCCGGATTATGTTATTCCTGCTCAACGGGTGGTCGGTAAACGCAATATTCCGGTGCGGTAAAAGATCTTGGATTTCATTGTAATGCGAATACAACCTTTATATTTTATATTCCTCTTCCATTCATTTTATAACCCTCCCCCATACAAATAAATTTAATTGAGTTGTTTTGTATTTTTACAGGTAAATGGTGTCCGCGAAGAGAGTGGTCGTCGCCTCCAGACGCCCGGGCGACGAGCGACGCGGCCAGAAGAGGCGTCTTATACTCCTCCGTCTTCCTAGGCAGTCCTGGTAAGTGCACTCGTATATAGAGGCCCCCGATACACACATAAAAATAACAATTCCTGATCCGCAAAATTACTTGTGCCTTTTCATTATTGCCTGCCTGCCCGCCTCGCAGGATGGAGGGGATTCGTTGTCAGGGCAACCGCCGCATTCCCGCCTCGCGGCCATGGCAGGAATGGGCGCATGCGTGGCTAAGACGCGGCGCGACTCACGGTGTTACATCGCTCGATACACATTCAGGTTGACCTCTCCGTTGACCTGGTGCAGTATCCAGTATAGGTTCTTTTCTGATTGGGTCATCCATCAACCGATCCGTAATTGGTTCCCATGGACCCGTAATTGTTACCTTACCGCGCTTGGAACTCTCATTTCTAGAAACTGCGGTGCGTGGCATTTAAACCCCCGCGGTCTGCTCATGACAGGCCCTTCATCGCAACCTACCACAAGTACTGTCGGCTCAAAATATTCCAATTACCCGTCGAAATTTCAAAAGCCGTTTCCCCCTCGGTTCATCCCAGCCGCGGCTAATTGGACAAGGTCTTATAGAGATTTCGTTATCACATGTGATAGTAATTCCGGACGCGTAAACACTGCCAAGCAGTAAACATGTGGGCCCGTCTGGATCCATGCCAACGGGTTCAAATTAAAATAATGTCCGTCGTGCAAAAACATAAAACGCATCATTAAAGAAGTCTCTCATACGAGTGTGCCATGGACTTTTACTGATTTGTACCGAATTTATGGGCACACGCTTCCTTCAAAATCTACTTCGCGACTGCTATAAATGTCACTTCATTCAATCTCACTTATAATCACCAACGACACAATATTCAATCAAATTAAAATGATCAGTTTTAATAATTATTTTTTTATAACAAATGAAATGACTGATCTGAAGAGGATCCTGATAAATCAGGATCATTTTATTACTTAATTTGAATTGAAAATTGTTTATTTTTCATTTTAAAATTTTTTTATATATTAAAATAAATAAAATTAGCTTGCAATTCTTAATAATCCTTTCAAATGAATGTAATTTAATAAATATTTTATTAAATTAGTAATGTGTTTACTTTGTTTATAAACATATTATTATAAAATGACTTTTTTATGTGGATAGGTATGGTTTCGTATGACAATGTAACTTTTAAGAAATTTGAGAGTTGTAAATCGAATCAAAACGATTTTAATAAATATATTTTAATATTAAACTAGTACAATTTCAATATAATATTTGATAAAATTTTAATTATTATTTTATCTAATACAGATTTTTAATTTATTTGTAATAATTAATTTATACAATATATTTTACTATGTAAATAACAATATTTAATATACTAATTTGTTTTGATTAATTAATTCCAAATCAAATTTTATGTAATTCTTTCGCCGGCCTACCTACCTACCGATATTGAAACTTTATTTATGTGCTTAGGTTTTTTGTCCAGGTTCGAAATTTTTAAGTCACGGTGTCGATTATATTTCTAAATACTGATTCAGTCGTTAATTTAGTAGGTTTGTATTTAAATGATTTTACTCAAAAATTAAAACATTACAAGAAATACATCAAAGCATGAAGTCCATCTAAAATATGTTTTGGCATATTTTTTTCTCTCTCTGGAATATATAAAATACATGCTAGAAGCGGCATGTAAATGTTATTTTGCTAAGGATGCCACCGTTCTCTCGACATCGCTGTGACGAGAATGTAGCAGGTGTCGAAACGGCGCTGCCGACGCTGATGCTGATCCCGTCGCCGGCGCCGGCACATTATAAACACGCTAAGACTGTTTTGTCTATCTTGACATTGGTCGGGTCATTGCTCTGTCATTTTCAGTGCGAGTGCCTTGGATGTGTGTGTGTGTATGTATGTATATATGTATGTTTGTGTCATGCCATACTGCGGATACTCCTAGGTGTACCAAGAGGAGATCCTCTTATTTAATCGCGCCGAACCATCCATCATCATCGGCAGTGACAGCGCACGCACTCGTTAATTCGTACTCTTAGCCGTGACTGACAAGTCTAAACAAATGTCGCGCCGTGAGAAACATTTTCGACGGCCATTTGTTCTCACATTCTCCTAAATTATAATCACTGGGAATCTGGGGAGCACAGTTCATTCTTTTAAAATACCTTTTTTTATTCCTTAAACAATCGAAATTAATGTATTACACTTATTGAAACAAATCTACATTGTACTTTTTTAAAAATTTATTTTTATTGAATAATTAACTTAAAGTATCAACGATGAATCTAGATTGATCACAATCGTGCACGGGTTTGTGTTGTAATAATAACAATAATAATGTTGATGTGTGGTAATAATGTTTATTAGATTAGAGTTGCGTTTCTACATTGTTTTTATTTCTTATTTTGTCGGTATTTATGGTGTTACGATGGTGGTTGTGGTATGGGTGTCGTGCGCGCTTGAAGTCGAAGGTACCACGCAACCGGCCATTATGGGAGGACGATTATAGAAATTACGTTTTTATAAATTATTATAATTTATGTAAATATGGTAATGGCGCGGTATTATAAGGCATTAGCCCGCGGTCACTTGGAGGTATAGCTTGGGCATCTGAGCGATGCGGCGCGCGAGATTGAGAAGATGGAGTCATGGATTCGATAAGGTCGCTACGGCGGAATGTAGACGTCAGATTGGAATCCCACAAAGCCGACACGAGGTGAACTTGTAATATTTTTATGAGCCGGCTTGAAGCCAATGGATGAGTGACGTGACCCGTCATTAGTCCATCCGCTCGTGATATATGTGCCGGTCTCTGTCTTCGGGCGTGTTCTCGGTTCTCGATTCTTGGCTGCAATTAGAAACGCGCTGACATCGCGCATAGGTGATGGACGAACAATAGCAACAGATAGTGCTGATTAATTGCTCCCATCATCAGCATCGACGGTCCGGTTTTTGGAAACTGATAGGCACTGGAGAATCGAAATAACCAACATAAATGGTAATCGGCAATTTATTAAAGGACCTGTTGTGCAAATGATGTAGGCCACTATTAGGAATCAGTTAGATGCGGTACACTCGACACTTTTACTGCCGTTTTACGGCGCTGACAAAGACGCCCGGCGTCTCGTAAAACCAGTCGTTGGCTTTGTGTAAGGGGCCGGCGTTATCGCGGGGGAATACTCAAACACCCTAATTATTAAGATAGCGACAATCAAGCTAAACCTTTTATGCGGACATAAACGACTCCCACGCTTCTTATATACCCCCGACACATCGCCTGCATAACGGGGCGACAACGACAGCACGACGCGAAACTAATCGCTGCCAACAATGCGAGACATGTTTTCATTGTCGCCGATACTACAAAAGTCACAACCCTAATCTGATTCCACACCCCCACCGAACATACATACGTGATTCTATAGCTTGTGAGTCATTAAGTTTTCCCCGCACATGCAGGCCAAAAAATAATCCGCTTCTTTTGTTGTTTTTTCAGGTGATGCCAGTAACGCCAGCATTGGAAGCGGCGAAGGAACGGGTGAGGAAGATGACGACACGAACGGAAAGAAAAACCAAAAAAAGAGAGGCATCTTCCCCAAAGTGGCCACAAACATCCTCAGAGCGTGGCTATTCCAGCACCTCACGGTGAGCATTTTCACGAGCGCGGAGCTCGTTTAGATAGCCATCGCAATCTCGTAAAATAGAGAATTGCAACTCGAGGGATTTGCATGGCCGTCTAAGAAAGGGCTCGCAGATTCCCAGTACGGCCGTTTAAGTAGGCGATATCCATACCATTGTGTTTACATGTAGTTTACAAGCGGCGGCGGAGATTCAGATTGCGTCCTTATCGGACCCCGCAGCCTCCCACCTGTCATTAAAGTCCTCCGAGCTCCCGCTGACCGAGCATGAATATTCTGGCGATGCATCACTCGCGGTATCATGCGCTGATCCCGGCTTACTTGCACGACTCATTAACCCCGCGCTAATCCCGCCATCGGATATTGCGAGGGGCCGCACGATCGATGCTCCCTGTCCACCAGCGCCATCTTACCGCGTTAATTACACCGATGTCGCGTTATATGCTAATCCGGCGTCGGCTCCACCTCGAAGAACAACTCCGGTTTCCCGGCCCCTTGCACAGGCTGTAGTTCCTCACGGTAGACTTTTTATAAGCTCGCAAATATTAATTAAAAAGCGTCGTCTTAGTAACGACATCTCACGCCGGGGTGGTAATTACCGTCACGTGATCGGCTACACTCTACCTTAGTTTCTCTCTCGCCGCCGCTGCAATTTCATTAGAGCTTAACGTGGTCCATAAATCACAGTCGATGCAAAAGAAAAAAAATCATTAGCATTCCCATTCTCCAGTATAGTTTCCGTGCCCTTGAATATCCTTACATGTCTATTTTCAATCCTGCACTGCGACAATGGTAATTAATTATTTAATATCTTTCCTATAATAAGTGCGGAATATATGTCTATATTTATAAATGTGTAGTATATTTTTGGTGGTAAAGGAAAAATGGTTTCGCAGAGGTCTCCCCGTCGCGCGCTTATTTGTAAAGCGCTTCGGCTATATATCCAAAGACCGCAGAACCCCTCGACTTTTACGGTTATTCCGATATGTCTGGAACGAAACGAAAAAATAGTCTTTCCGGCTACGAGCTTCTATTTCCGGTCGGGCTGCATCAGGGCTATATTTCCGGCGCGGTTATCCCAGTTTATCCGTCGGGAGCTCTCGCCGTCGACATGTGTCCTGCTTACCCGGCCCGATAGGAAATCCAGCAGGATTTTCGTCCCTATTCTAAGGCAATACGTTCTCATCATAAAAGTCTCCCTGGTAGATTTGGGGACTGGTCGGACGATCGATCAGATTACTTTTTAACATCCGCGCGTCTAAGATGGCCACGGTTTAATAAATACATGTCCGGCGGGCGATGGGACTCGAGGGAATGCAAAAATGGGGGCCCCTATATACGAATTGTAAATCTTTATATTTATCAACATTTTGGTATGATTGCTGTGTGTGTATGTGTGTGTGTGTGTGCGGTGGGAGATGTGTGTATGTCCCCTTGGGTGCTTTGCATATAGGTGAATCTCGACCCCCTTCAATTTTCTACCCGTTTCACATATTCCGTCGCGCAACATCGCGGCCGTTCCGGATTCCCAACATAATCATAAAAATCACTATGCGGCCCCAGCGGGTTCACGCATTCCAAGACTTTCGACTAAGGGTTATCTAACCCGGGAGATGGGGTTATGGGTCTCGGCGGGGCCCTCTGATGGGGAACGAATGGATTCCGGTGTCTGTAATTCACAACGATCCACCCCCATACCTGCAGAATCGCATTTTCAAATGAAGTCCCCGCATCTCTGCTCTCACGAATGCTGATAACGCGTGTCAGCGACAGCGCGTCATGTCGGCACGCCTTGCTCGATCGCAGTCACGAAAAACACGGATAATCACGTGTCGCACCTCCGCCTTCAAAACTTGCTGACCCGTTAACGAGTCAGCAATCACTCCTATATATTTCCTAATAATAACCACCCCTTGAAAGTTTATTGCAGACCACCCTACTATCAATTTGATTCCAAACCATGAATGGAAATATTGATCTAATTACAATTTTATTTTTTGCAGCATCCGTACCCTTCGGAAGACCAGAAGAAACAGCTGGCGCAGGACACTGGTTTAACGATACTGCAAGTCAACAACTGGTGAGTAGAATTTGAATCTAGTTAGAATATGTCATAGTTCAAATTTATTCAAGGGTATTGTTATTTTAAAAAAATATTTAAATTGATAAAATTGTTACTTTTTCTGAATTGGCAAACTTGTGGGTCAGCTTTCGTTACAGTGCGTTGTTATCTGCTCTATTGAAACGGATTGATTAATCGGTGTAATTATTGATCAGTTTCCGTGCTAATTAGATTTTGTGCTTTCTCTGTCCACCCCCTCCCTTTGACAATGCCGGCTGAAAATGAGATTACGGCTGAAAATGGCACTCCAGCGCACGCGTTAATTGTCATTGATTTTTATAATAGCATTAGTTTGGCACACAGTTTATCACGTTCGATGGCA